>VSMD01065469.1:0-74297 GCA_008750895.1 Mirza zaza
TCATTAAGAGCAACGTTATGAGATATTTACAAAATAGAAGTGAGAAATCACCGTCTTGACCCATTGAGTTACCAAAGAAATTTGACAGTTACATATGTCTTACATTAATATTCTCTCTCTCTCTCTCTTACACATACACACACTCTATTCTAACCAATATATGAGATCTTTCTGGAAAGTATCCAGCCATGTTATATGAAAAATAGAGGTTCAAAAAAAAAGAAAAGAAAAAGAAAGACATTTATTGAAGCAGATACAAAATATAAGAAACATTGTACATAGGACAATGACACCTGAGTCCTCTTTAGAGCAGACACCTTGGGACCTCATACAGGCCTGCCAGCATCTCTTAACCTAACACATACACCTTCAACATTCTCAGGTGTTCTGCTTGTTGTGGGCCTTCCAGAATGTGGATCATTTTCAACAGAGTCTCAACCATCCGTTTCCATTTATAATGCTCCCTAGAAAAAGAAAGCTAGTAGCTGCCTTTGTGACCTCTTACGCAATTGCTTTGATCACAAAACATTCCGTGTATCTAATTCACCTGTGTCCTGCCTCACTCGAGAAATCCTTCATCAAGTTGTTCTTTGATGGAAATAGGACATTGCCAATATGTTCCTTTAATAACCCCCTACAGAGTGTGAACCAATAACAGAGTCATCTCTTACGTGTTCCCTCTCTAACCTTCTACCTCTTTCTCGTAGCACACGTTTCCCAACCAGTTCTGTTAATTGATTTGGGGGGTTCCAAAATAAATCATGCCATGTCCCCTAAACTGGATTTCTCTTTTCTGTGAACAACATGTCATGTTTGTTACTTTAAAAAAAAATAACCCAACCTTGTTAAGGTTATATTTGCCTACTGTAATATTCACTCATTTTTAGTATACAATTCAATAATGTCTAGTACATTTACTGTTATACAGCTATCATCAAGATGTAGTTTTGTTTATTCTGATTTATTTTATTTGTATATATTTATGAACTATTAATATAATATATATTATATATAATTATATATATTATATATTTATGAACTATTAATACAAGTGTAGTTTTACTCAGTTGTTATATTGCATTGTGGTGAAGTCAGGGCCTGCAGTACATACGTCACTGGAACAATATGCATTGTCCCTACCAAGCAAACTCCCAGCATCCACCCTTCCCAACCCTCCAAGTCCGCATTGTCCACCATTCCACACTCTGCTTCCACGTGTACATTTTATAAAGCTCCCACGTATAAGTGAGGACATGCGTTATTTGTCTTTCTGTGTCTGAGTTTTTTCCCTTAAGATAATGGCCTCGAGCTCCATCCATGTTGCTGCAAAAGATGTGATTTCACTATTTTTTCAGGCTGAATAGTACTCTGTGATGTATATATACCATGTTTTCTTTATCCAAACCTCCACCGATGGACGTGTAGATTGGTTCTGTGTCTTTGTTACTGTGAATAGTGCTGCAGTAAACATGCAAGTGTAGATATCTTTTTTATATTTTGGTTTCTTTTCCCTTGCATGGATACCCAGAAGTGGGACTGCTAGATTGTATGACAGTTATGTTTTTAGTTCTTTGAGAAATCTTTGTACTGTTTATCCATAAGTGTTGCTGTAATTGACATTTACATTTCCACCAACAGTGTATAAGAGTTCCCTTTTCTCTGCATATTCGCCAACACCTATTTTTTTTCTTTTTGCTAATAGCCATTCTGATTGGCCTAAGATGATATCTCATTGTGGTTTTAATTTGCATTTCTCTGATGATCAGTGATGTTGGATATTTTCCCATATGCTCGTTGGCCATTTGTTTTCTTTTGAAAAATGTTTGGTTTTTTATTTGTTGATTTGAGTTCACTATAAATTCTAGATACTAGTCTCCTGTCAGATGCATAGTTTATAAATATTTTCTTCCAAGCTGCAGGTAGTCTGTTCCCTCTGTTGATTATTTCTTTTTCTGTGTAGCGGCTCTGTAGTTTAAGTCTCATTTGTTTGTTTTTGTTTTTGTCGCCTCTGCTTTTAAGTCTTAGTCATAAATATTTTGCCTAGACCAATGTCCAGAAGTTTTACCTAGGTTTTCTTCTAATATTTTTATAGCTTCAGGCTTTATATTTAAGTCTTTGATCCATCTTGAGTTGATTTTTATATATGGTGAGATACATGGGTCCAGTTTCATTTTTCCACACACAACAAACCAATTTTCTCAGCACTGTTTATTGTAAAGGGTGTCCTTTCCCCATCGTATGTTCTCGCCAGCTTTGTCAAAGATCAGTTGGCTGTTAGTATGTGGCTCTATTACTGAGTTCTCTATTCTGTTCCATTGATCTATATGTCTGTTTTTATGCCAGTACCATGATGTTTTGGTTACTGTACCTTTGTATTATAAATTGAAGTCAAGCAATGAGATGCCACCAGCTTTATTCTTTTTGTTCAGTATTGCTTCAGCTATTTGAGTCTGTTTTGGTTCCATGTGGACTGTAGGATTTTTTTTTTCTAATTCTGTAAAAAATGACACTGGTTTTTTGGTAGGGATTCCATTGAACCTGTAAATTGCTTTAGGTAGTATGGTCATTTTAATGATACTGATTTTTCTGATCCATTAGCAAGGGATGTTTTCCTATTTGTTTGAATCATGTATAATTTCTTTTATTGGTGTTTTGTAGTTTTCCTTGTGGAGATATTTCACTTTCTTGGTTAAATGCATTCCTAGGTATTTTTTTATAGCTATTATAAATGGAGTTTCCCAGTTGATTTGGTTCTCAGCTAGATCATTATTGGTGTATAGAAATGCTGATTTCTGTACATTGATTTTTTTATCCTAAAACTTTACTGAATTCATTTATCAAATCTAAGAGTTTGTATTGAATCTTTAGGGTTTTCTAGGTAAAAGATCATGTCATCAGCAAACAGGGATAATTTGACTTAATGCTTTTCTAATTTGGATGCCTTTTATTTATTTATTTTTTTCTATTGCCTGATTGCTCTGGCAAGGACTTCCAGTACTATATTGAATAAGAGTGGTGAAAGTGAGCATTCTTGTCTTGTTCCAGTTCTTAGGGGGAATGCCTTCAGCTTTTCTCCATTAAGTATGATGTTGCTGGTGAGTTTGTCGTATCTGGCCTTTTTCTTGAGATATGTTCCTTCAGTGCCTAGTTTGTTGAGGATTTTTATTACAAAGGGATGCTGAATTTTATCAAATGCTTTTTCTGCATCTAGTGAGATGATCTGGTTTTATAGCATTTCCAAAACCTTAGTAAAATCCCTTGAGCCCATATACAGTCACTTTCCCTTTCCACTCCCAGCCTCAGGCTACCACTGATACTATTTTCTCTATATAGATTTGCCTCTCTTGACATTATATATAAATGGAATCATGCAACGTATGTTCCTTTATGTTTGGCTTATTTTACTTGGCATAATGATTTTGAGGATTCTTCATGTTGTGGCATGTATCAGTGTTTCCTTCCTTCCTTTCTTCCTTTTTTCCATCCTTCCATCCATCCTTTCTTCCTTCTTTGCTTTATTTGTTTTTTAGTATTTCATTACTTTTGATTGCTAAATAGTATTCCATTATATGGATATAGACTATTTTATTTATCTGTTTATCAGACAGTTGATGAACATTTAAGTTATTTCCACTTTTTGGCTCTTATGAATTATGCTCCTATGAACATTTATGTGTAAGTCTTCGTGTAGACATAGGCTTTCCTTTGTCTTAGGAAGAAAGCTTGGAATTAATGGGTAATATGGTAACTCTGTGCGTAACTTTTCCATACTCCAGCTGTTTTCCAAAGTGGCTATACCATTTTATGTTCTCCTTAGTGGTACATGAGAGTTCCTGGTATCTTCACATCTTTGCCATAATGGCCACTCATGCGTTTTCCTTTACATTGGAAGCTTCCAGAAGGGAGGGATATTATGTGAAACTCTTCATATCTCTTTACCTGTCATTTAGCACAGAGCTGGACACACAGTTGGAGCTTAACAGTACAGCATAGAGCGTGGTGGTTCAGGAGTTTTGTTTTGGAGTTAGACTGCCAGGGTCTCTGAGCATCAGTTTTCTCAACTGTGAAATGGGTCTAACAGTGCCTACCATCTAGAGTTATAATGAAGATTAGTGAATATAATGCAGATAATATACTTAGTCAAATGCACATGGAAATGGTAACTTTTGCTATTAATATTTTAAAGTTCACATGGATGAGCCTTTTCTGAACAATCTGTAGTACAGCCAATTTCTTTTTTTCTCTTGCAGTTACATATTTAGGTATAGGCAGTGGACTGGGCCCCAAAGGTGGAATAATAAGTAACATCTTGTCCCTCAATTCAAGAACCTTAAAGTCTCCGTGACTACAGACACAGATATTAATGAAAAATTACAATGGCGTGTCATATGAGATAAGACATGAGGAGATATGAGATGGGAGATACGAAGTAGAAATCCCGTATGAGCCCAGAAAAGGCATCTGACTATAACCAAAGAACTAGAGAGAGAAACAGGATTGGGAAGAGTGCCACTGGCTAGGGGAGGGATATGGAATAGTTAAAAGACTCAAAAAGGGAAGGAGTTTGGAAAAATCACTAGCATGCTGTGTGACACAGTAAAGGGTGACTGACAAGGATGGAGAAGTGGACTAGTACAGATCAAGACATTTGTTCTTTACTTTTGGTGTTCCTCTTTTGGTGTACTTTTGGAGTCTGAGATGCTACAAGAAGATGATTCAATCCACAAATGGTAGAAGTGACCATTTATAGGTTAAAATATAAAGAGATGAAAGAGCAATCTCAATACATAATACTGTAACACAGGATTTCTCAACTTTTCAAAAATGATTTCCTCTCCCCTCCCCAGGAGCATTTTTAGATTTATTTTTCTATTTTTCCCCCTACATGAAACTTTAATACCATAGACATACGTGTATATACTCTATACATAAGCTTATTTATACTTTCTACAGTAGAAGAAGAAAATTTTTTCATTCTCCCAACCCCTCAATAACCAATTTTCAGCCATTGGAGGCTATATCCCCTTGGTTGGGAATGCATGTTCTTTTTTTTATTTATTTCAGCATATTACAGGGGTACAAATGTTTAGGTTACATATATTACCTTTGACCCACCCAAGTGAGAGCTTCAAGCATGTCCATCCCCCAGACAGTGTTTACCGCACCCATTAGGTGTGAATATACCCATCCCCACCTCCCCCCTGCCACCTGCCAACACCCGATGAACATTACTACTGTGCACATAAGTGTTGATCAGTTAGTACCAATTTGATGGTGAGTACATACATGTTCTGATACATTAGAATCTGGGGTAGGAATAGGTATAGGTTTTAACACTTTTATAATTCCCATACTACCTTTCAAAATGCAATTATTTGGAATGAATAAATTCCATCACTCAACAAGAATTTGCTAAGTCCATACTATTTGCCAGGCAGTATTTTAGGAACCGGGACTACAGCTATGAACAGAACAGTAAAAAAAAAAAAAAAAAAAAAAAAAACACCCCTCATGAAGTTCACATTCTAATGCAATCTGTGTGTGGGTGTAACTGTTTTGCTCTTGGATGAAAACTAAGGAATGCCTGCCATTAAAACTGTTCCAAAGAGACTCTTGAGACCTGCTTACTAAAACAGGACTTGGCATGACTTCAAGCCTGCAAATGCGCTGACGGAATTAAAAACCTGTCTGATGCTGATGCAGCAGGAAAATCAGAGGAACAAGAAATAGCACTTTCTTAAAATCAACATAGTAGCAATTTCCAGTCCCCATCCCACAGGGGCCAGCAGGAAAGTCCATCTCACTCAGGATTTTGCAGATGTCATAGTATCTTGAGTATCTTGCCCCGTACCAGTGGACAAGCCCTGGGTGCACTGGTCATTGTCCTGGCCATGCTGAGGGAATTGTGTTCCACCCATGCCATCTCTTGAGGTCCAGAGGTTCTGCTGCCTCTCTGCCACTCCTGGATAAGAAACCCGAGAGACTGGAGTCTTGCAGCCATGCCCTTATCTGGGGAATGACTGGCATGACCACGGTCTCTAGAACTTACGGGAGGCACAGATCTCTTCTCCACCCCTTAGTTCAAAAATATCTCCTCTTCTTGCTTCCCTTCCCATCACACCTAGCATAGTCCATTGAGTGAGATTTACCTTTTACAAAAGATAGGAAATCCCACTGCTATTAGCTTGCCTCTGCTTCTTCACTCTCATAATCTCTCAGGCAAGTAATTGCAAAGCCTGGGAACCTGTTTGAGGTGGTGAGGGAAGGGATCAGAGGCCAGCATGAGAGATACAAGGGAAGAAACAAGTTAATATTTCATCTATTGTACTGCTACTCTGAAATCTATTTATTCTATACTCCTCTTGTGGAAAACTGTCTATTCAAAACACTCAACTAACCAATCTGGAGTAGATCAAGAATAAAGACCATTCCATAATCCTTGGATCAATCCCCAGATTCTACCCATCTCTGCCCCGGCCCCTAGGCCCTGTCTCCCCTGAAAGATCTAACTGGTTGTGGGGAGGGAGGTGACACTCAAAACTGGACTGGGAAAATAGTGGGATCTGCTCTTGTGTTTTTGAAAACTCCTATTCCGAGTGAGTACCACGCCAGGTGTGGACGTCGTCATTGGTGACACTGTGATGAACAGGACATTGATTCCCTGCCCTCACTAGGATTACAGGGGGACCCTGGCTTCCTACTTCTGTTTCAGATGTACTTTATAGACTTCAGTACCACTCACTGGATAGCACTCTCTCAGTCAAGACCAGCTACCCAGCCATATGGCGACTAGAATGATCATGCTTGCCTTAAAGAAAATGAGTTTCACCATTTAAAGAGGAAAACAAAATATTGTGTATCTTTCTAATTACTTTGGGAATGACTCTCAATATGATAAATAGCTGTTTTACATTTTACCAGGAAGGAAGTCGTGCTTCGGAACTAACCTAAAACTCCTATCTTAACAGTACTCATAGCTGCTTACGTAGTTAAAGGTGAGAATGATTTTAAGTAAGGCTGATCACAAGATATTTTTATGTGTCTCCAATCCATTCTCACTGCTCTACAGCTATAAAGGAGGCTTTCTAAATGTGGGAACTTATTTAGTTGATTACCTAATCTGTTTTGTATTATACTTTAGAAATAGAGGCCAATAACAAAAGGTCACACTATTTGATAGACATCTCCCACCGAGTACATTCAGGCAGATATAGAAACAGGGAAGCAGGCTAGTAAAATGAATCTAATGATGCATGAGAATAGGAAGAAGCTGTAAATGGAACAAATGATAGAGATTTGACAAGTCTGGGGTGAGTTTTCTGCCACGAGAGGTATATAGGGAAAGATTAATCACTCGCAAAGGACTTAATTGACTGTTGGATTAGATTTGTGTTTCTCAAACTTTGGTTGTTGCTGTGCCTCCTTCACTATTTTTCTGTGACTTTGTACCACCTACATTATAAACTGTCTTATAGGACAGGATTTGGAGGGATCTTCTCCTTTTATGACTCTTGTTGGCATGTCACATAAGATGATGCACACAGCAGGCTTTCCAAAAACAGCAGAAGAGTCATTCTGATTATGTTTCTGGAGATGGGAGCCAGTTGGGTCGTAATCGGGAGCCTCTACATCCTGGGGAAGTGGAATGAAGATGTTCTCCCATAAGAATAGATGATGTTAGTCCTAATACTGAGGGCGGTCCTATCTAATATAGCTGAGTGCAGTTACCAAATGAGCAAAGATCAGTGACAGTAAGAAATCTAGGTATTATAAGAATACTACTATTGAAGATTAGGTTAGGGTAGTGACTAAGAGTATATCGTCCGAATTAGAAAGACTTGGGTTCAAATACCTGGTTGTGTCATTAACTAGCTGTGTGATTTTGAGCAAGTTACTTACCAAAAAATGTGCTCACTTGTAAAATAAGGAGAAAAATAACTATCTCATAAGGTCATTGAAAAGATGACATGAGGTAATATATGTGTACTACTTAGTATACGATGTAAAGTATACATTCTTGATAAATGTTGATTTTTAAGATAAATCACTAAAGATAGATTTATTTTTTGCTACTTAAGTTTTTATTGCAATTAGTGTTTATAGAAAATTATAAAAAATTAGGAAGTATAGGTATGCAAAAAGAGGGAAATAGAAAGCACTCATAACCCAGATATACAAAGGTACTAATTATTAACATGTGAATATATATCCTCCTGTGTTTTGCTCCTATAAAATTTCCATTTTTTTCTATTATATCCACATGATTATATGCATATCAATGTAAAATATAGTTATTTAAAATGAGCTTATTATATATATTTATTTAAATGATTATTTCCATCAATAATGCATTATGAATATTTACCTGTACTCTTAAATATTCTTCTACAAGAGCTACATAGTATTCCATTATAATATATTCAATTATCCTTTAAACATGTAACTTTCAGATAGTTTCTAGGTTTTTATTTTTCTGTTATAACTGGCATAGCAATGAACTCTATAGCTAAATACTTTCGCAGTTACATGATTGTTTCCTCATGATAAAATCCGAGAAGTAACATGGTAGGTTTTAGGAATAATAGAGAAAATGAGATAGTGAATAAAAACACATAGTAATCAGTGCATAGCAAGTAATCAGTCAATCAATAAAGGGCAGTGAGTATACATATGTAATGTAAGAGGAGAAGATATTTGGAATCGGCTTGCTAAATACCTGAAATATAATCTTTTATTTAAGAATATTTAAAAGTTCTTGTTTATTTTGTAAACACATCATGCCAAAAAAAAAAAACACCCCAAAACAGTTTAGTCAGTTTATAGATGTCAGGTTCAGTGTGTGTTTCTGTGAAAAAGTCTGCCTCTGCGGCTAGCAGAAATGGTGAAGAATAACCCAACACGAGAGCTAATCTATATATCTATTTTGAGAGGGTTAGAGGTGCCTTCAGATATTTGCTTTTGCTTCTTTCCCTTTGTTGCGTCTTCCACCTGCTGCTGGTGAGACAGGAACACGTCTTCTAGCCTACTGCCTCTCCTACTGGGCTTGAATGCCCAGTCTGGGGCCCTCTTGGCAGAGCTGTCCCCACACGTGCCAGAAACAAAAATACACAGATGGTACACCATCCATGAAGGAACAATATTGACCCACAGGATCTGCTCTGATCCATAGGCTGAAGTGCTTTTATGAAGAAGGGGTAGCGGAAAATGCCCGTTGCCCACTTGCTCATTCAACCCCCTGTGTGGAAGCTGTACTGAATGTATTGAGGAATGCGGCACAGTGGCGGTGCCAGAGGGGAGGGGCTGCAGGAGTCTGAGATAACATAGCAACATAGGTCGGGTGGAGACTGTAGCAAACTAGACACCATATGTTGTGTCCAAGCAGGGAGGCTGCTTACCTCAGTGGACAGTGGCTATGTGAGAAGACAGGCCCAGGACTGCCAGGGACTCTAGTTTTCATGAGCAGCTAGAAACCTGTTTTGTTTTTTTTTTTTAATTCAGATACTTCAATTTTCAAATGTTACTGGAAAGTGGATGAATATATTAAAAAAACACACATATGCATGGTGTGTGTGTATACATACAACCACACACACATTGTTGGGGGGAGGAAAGCTGATAGAAAGACAGAAGTTAGACTTCTTTGAATATTTTTTGTTTCGTAGATTTGACTTTGATACCGTATAGTTTACAGATCAATAAAACCAAATTGGGCTTTAAAAAAGCCGTCATGGAAAATTAAAGAGGAAAAAAAAGATGAAACAATTAAACCTCTCTGGGTGTCAGGCTGGTGGCCTAACCACACAGAAAGGAATTATTTCAAGTGACTTTGAAACTGAGCGGTTTGAGTGTCCTTTCCTAGTAGGGTAAGCTTTAAAGATTTTAAAAATTGACACATTTTAAGTTGTTTTTATTAAAATAATGTTAGTATGGTAGTGGTATTGGTATTCTGAACTGTTATGTGTGTGTTGTGGGTTAAATCAAATAAGTAACCATGTTGATGTTATTAGAACAGCAATTTTGGGAGAAAGTAATCACACTGTAAAATCCATGAGGTCAAATGGGAATCTTTAAGTCCTGAGTTTGAATTAAAGTTTCATGTAAAATCAAGGTGTGTTTTAGTAAAACAAAACAAAACCTATCTTCTAGCTCTCTAGGTAGACACAAATACTTATCTAGTAGCAATGAGCACCCAAAGCTCCCAGTTTGTGGTCTCTAAATACCCATTTCCACTGAGATAAACCAGGGGTTCTTAGTAGAAATTAGTGATTCTAGGCCTGGGGCAAGACTATATATGATAACCCTGGATTATTTTATGCCAGAAACAAGAGGGCCATCAAAGACTCATATTAAAAGGACTCAGAAGTCAACATGAAGAGACTTTACTGACCCAGAGGTAGGACAGTTAGATCATAGGAATAATAACTGTGCTGGGATGAAACAAATCAAAATGTTCATAGTGATATTTTAAAAATAAAAACCTTTATTGGTTTGGGAGATACTACGTAACCAATTCAATATTTTGAAGATCAATAAATAAAGGAAGAAAAATCAAGCTCTGTCAAATTCCTCTACAAACTGTAATTTAGGGTAAGTAAATCGTTGCTGAGGTGAAATTTCTCTTGATAGAATATTCCAGCTAATAAATTAAGAAGAAATAATAGAATTAGGATATAACCAGTTTGAAACATCTAATGAAATCCCCTAGACAAAGATCACCAATGGCTGATAACAACATAGCAAAAAAATGTTATGTGCCTCCTGATAGAAAAATATCCCACGTAGTAAGCAGAAAAATGCCCTGTGTCCCCCAGTGATAGCCACATCTTAATCTCAGAACTCATCAATATGTTACATTACATTAAGGGAAATTAAGATTGCAAACAGAATTACAATTGCTGATCTGGTGATTGTAAAATCGGGAGATTATTCTGGATTATGCGCATGTGCCCATTGAAATCACAAGTCTTTAGAAATGGAAGAGAGACACAGAAGATGCAGTGTCAGAGTAATTGGATGTGAGAAAAACTCAATCAGCCATTGCTGACTTTGAAGATTTGAGAGTGAGTCATGAACCCGGGAATGTGGGCAACCCAGAGCCTAGAAAGAGCCATGAAATGGATTGTTCATTAGAGACTCCAGAAAGGAACACAGCCTTTCTGATACCTTGATTTTGGCCCATTGAATCTTGGGTTAGACTTCTGACATACAGAACTATAAGATAAGTTTGTGTTATTTTATTTTTTATTTTTTTATTTCACATACTATGAAGGTACAAATGTCTTGGTTACATAAATTGCTTTTATACCATTTGAGTCGAAGTTGTAAGGGTGCCCATCCCCCAGATAATGTGTATTTTATTCATTAGGTGTGTATTTACCCATCCCCTCCTCCCCCTCTTACCTGCTTGATTTCCAATTACTGTTATTTCCATGTTAATCTGTGTTGTTTTAAGCCACCATTAATTGTTGTTGTAACCATAGAAAATTAATATACCCCATTGCCTAGGATATAATCTTTCTGGAGAAAAGCTTGAATCTGATCAAGCTACTTGATATAACTACCAAGTTATAGAAAATACAGCAGACACAGGAACATATTATATGAAACTATGGAAATATTCTGCAAAATCTAAACTACAATAAATTCTATTAAAAATGACATTTATCCAATAAAGTATATGTGTATGAGACAAACTGACTGACTTTGGAGATTTCAGGAAATGACCTAGTATTTTATGCGACAACCAATTGCTATAGGGAACTTAATTCAAATAAGCAAATTATAAAGAGAGAAAATATGTATGACTGAAATTTGAACATTGATACTAGACATTTGATATTGAGGGATGATTTTTGTTTTAGGGGGGGTGTGTGGGGTAATGTGATTATGGTTATATCTAAACAAAGAAGAGGAGTAGAGTTGGGTATAATAGATAACAATAGCAAGCTGGGCACAGTGGCTTATGCCTATAATCCCAGCACTTTGGGAGGCCAAGGAGGGAGGATCACTTGAGGAGGAGAGGAGTTCAAAAACAGCCTGGGAAACATAAGGTGACCCCTTCTCTACAAAAATTAGAAAAATTAGTCAGTCATGGTGGCACTCACCTGTAGTCCCAGCTACTCGGGAGGCTGAGGCAGGAGGATCACTTGAGCCCAGGAGTTTGAGGTTGCTGTGAGCTATGATGATGCCACTGCATTCTAGCCTGGGCAACAGAGTGAGACCATGTCTTTAAAAAAAAACATGATAACAATAGCCATAAATTGATAATTGTTAAACATGAGTAATAGATAGGTGTTCGATATTTATTTTTTCTACTTTTGTATATATTGTTTCCATAATAAAATATCAACAAAAAGGTTAGTAACAAATTTGACTTCTTAAATGTTTTGTGATTCAAACAAGTCAGGTCTAATGGCTGGATTTGGCCCACAGACTGCCGGTATGCAGTTTCTGCATAGAGTTTTGGAAACAGGATCTTTTATCTTGACCTGGAGAATCATCCTGTTCTCTCTTCCCACTCACCTTCTGCCTCCATCGTTTTGGTGCTGCCCAGCACGAAGGGCATCTATGCACATGAAGGACTAGGGGACATTACAGGTGGCTTGGGACAGAAATTTCTCAGAATAAGCGAGCATAAAGGGTGATATGCACATTTGCATTGAACAGCACCACCTAGTATTTTATGTGTTTGTACTCCCCCTCATCCCATACCCTATTAAAAAATAAAAAAATAAAAAAAAAAAAGGATAACAATTCTGTTTCAGTTCTGACAACCCTGGGGTATTTGGAAATTTTGGCTCATCACATTTTCCCTGTTATCTCTGTGTTTCTACTTCAGGATGGAATGGGAAACTTGAGGATCACAGAAAAAGGTCTCCGGCTAGAAGGAGACTCAGAATTCTTGCAACCTCTCTACGCCAAAGAAATCCGGTCCCGACCAGTAAGTTTCTGCTGAGAGAAGGAATGATTGCTCCTCTGGAATCCAAATCTGGGGGAATTTGTCTTACCATCATCAGCTCAGTGTAGAGGATTGGGGTGGGGATTGATACTGGTAGTGAGATGAATTTGCATTCATATCTGAATCTTGGAGTATAATCACAGCGGTGATGCTGTAAATAAGCGAGATGACCTCTGAGCCTGTTCTCATTCTTGCATGGTAGAGGGTAACAACCCCTTCTAGCCAACTTTATAGAGTATGCTGCAAATAAGGCAAGACAATAAATGTAGAAAAACCATGAATAGTATATCAATGCAAGGTAATATTGCTATTGTGTTTAATCATCAAGTGCTTCAAAGCCAAGTGGAACCACAGAGCTGAAGATTTTGTTTTTCATTAAGTCTTTGGACTATGTAGCTGGTGATGGTTAGAATCAGTTCAGTATCAACAACTATGGTCTGAAATAGTATTTTTTTTTACATTTTTTTTTTATTTTAGCATATTATGGGGGTACAAGTGTTAAGGTTACTTATATTGCCCATGCGCCCCTCCCCCTCAGGTAAATGGTATTTAAGTAATCTCTACAGAGCGTGTGCTCTCCTCCGGGCAGATTGCTTCTTTGCATGCATTATCATTACTTAATCTAATGATAATAAATGATGGATTGTCCCCACTGGGGTAGGGCCCACTTGTTGCCTCTATTTTACAGATTAAAGAATCGAGGCTTGGAGAAGTACTATTTCCAAAGCCACACTCTTTTCAAGTAACAGGGCAAGGATATCAGGCTTTCTCTCTTAACCACTATCTCCTACCTAAGCTTTTTCTTTCATTCTTTGTTTTCTTTTTTATCATAGTAAAAGTGATTCTTACATACCTTGTAGGTATGTAGGAATATCCACATAATATTAACCAATATTATCAAAATTAATTTTTTGGTTTTTGGTGTTTTTTGTTTGGTTTTCTGTGGGTCGGTTGGTTGGTTTCTTTAGTTTTTATTTTTGTCTTTTAGTAGGGTGGTCGAATTTGCTGGTCGAAAAGGGTTATTAATGCACTTGCTCTGCCTACAATTGGTCTGCCTGAAAGTAAGGAACAACAGGAAAGTTCATTTGCGTTGTGCGCATTGATGAGCATAATTAATGAAATTCAGTGGCTTGGAGTAGTGGTTAATTTTGTCTAAACGCTATCTCAATCCTGAATTGTGTTAAACTGAGTGTAACTGCTAAATTGCCAATAAGTTTGTTTTTCTGTGTGCCCAGTGAAAAGAGCAGGGGCCTGGATTTTAAAATCATCAAAAATAGCAAGTCAATTCAGCCACCCAGTGATTGTTTATAAAATGTAACTAGAACCTATGATACCTTGGTTTGGATACTTGAAGTACCAAGAGTATTATAAACACATTCACTGTCTGAGATGGCCCTATAACGAGGAAGGTCATGTGAATAGAGGGTCATTCTCAAGCATTCTAGAAATACCTGTTATGTGCATTGCTCTTGATCTATATCTAGTTAGTTATTCCAACCTGGCAAGTTGGCAAAACATCATCTTGTTTTTAGCCATACTTTAGATTACCAATCTTATCTATAATAAACTAGTTTGACTCACTAGTTCAGTTTGGTCATATACCTCCAATGGTGTGGGCATACTTTTTTTGTGAAGGGCCAGAGAGTGAATAGCCTGTTTTTTTAAATGACTCTTTAATGATGTAAAAACCAGTCTTCAGGAGCCGTAGAAAAATGGGCCACAGGCTATAGTTTTCCAACCCCTCTAATCTATATTAGTGATATTTCTGTACATATATGAATGCTCTGATTAGTTTGGGTGTGGTACAGGGAGTATATTTTAAGATCACGGGTAGAATTGTTGATATAGGTTAAGTAAAACATCCTGAAATAAGTTCTATTGGCATAGAACTAGAGTTGTATAAAGCAATTGAGAAATGTGTTTTGGAAGACCTGAAACAAGGTACCTGATAGATCTCTAGAATTCTTATGTAGGAATTGAACTTTTAGCAAATATGCCAGCCAGCGTATCTGAAAATTGACAGATAGCTGATTAAAACTCAGAGATGCACTTGATTGTAAGCTTTAAAATAGTGATAAATTTTTAAAAAACTTACTTTAACACATTGAAAAAATTCGAGTTAAACTCAGTGCTTTTAAATCACTGTGTAAAGAAAATTTTGTTCACTTATTTTCCATTGTTCTTAATAAAGTTTTTCTTTCAAAAAAGTAAATAAATTAAGCTTTATGGCCTTGTGTACTTCTGATAACAACACAAGTATTTCCCAACTGAACAGTGAAAGACTTATGAATATGCATACGTAATAAAATTCATCAGTAAATCATCTGAGCTTTCCCTGAAACTTGTGCCTAAATCCATTCACTCTTCCACATCATACTCCACACCCCAGATCCACCTCCATCCCTTTTCACTTGCAATAACTCACTGTCTGCTGCCTTTCACTCTTAGCTTCTTAATCCAAACTATAGCCAAAGTAGTCTTCAAAATGTCAGGTCACTTCACCTCTTTGCAAAGGATGTTCCATTGACTTCTCATTGCATCTGGGATAAGATCTGAAGTCCTCACTAAGGCCTATAACATTTTCTGCCAGATGTTTTCATGGAGAGCTCTTTCTGCTCTTACTGGTATCTGCCCTAACATCACCTTTTTAGAAAGACCTTCACCCAACCGTTCCATTTAATACAACATTAGGTGTGGCAACAAAGGCTGTAATTAGTCTCTTTTTGAATTGTCACACATACTGAAAACAAGTCTGTTGACACAAAAAGGTGAAAGAATGAGATTAGAAGATCATGATTTAGTCTACACTGTTCCCCTCCCGTCAAGCACGGGGGTTGTGGCCAGTTGAACAAAATGAGATTCTGCTAGCAAAGAAGGCGAGAGGAATGACTGTTGGGTAGGTAACCAAGAGGATCTATCATACTTACTAAATCACAGCCTCATGCGAACCCTCAAGTGAACCCTCCATGTGTTTTTTGTCACCTTTGCTTTCCCCACTCTGCCATCTTCAGCTTATCAGTTATTTTCTGATGTGCCTGATCATTGCTTGTAGACCACTTCTGGAAGACTGTCCTCTGTAGAATTAACTACAGTGTCATTTCTCTGTAGATCACAGCTGCTGCTTCTGTTTCATGGGGCGTCTCCTCCTGCTTTTCCTATTGAAGAAAGATCAGTGTCCAGTTGAACAAGATTAGTCAGCTGCTCAAAGTAAAGATAACCAATGAAGCAACACTTGACTTCACTTTGGTATTTTGTTTCACTGACCTAAGAGCGATTGAGATTGGTTAAGTAATCTACACAGCGTTCAATACTGTATCTGATTTCCTTATTGAAGGTTGCAACCCTGGTAAAGTGACTACAAATTGATTAGTGTGATAGCAGTCACTTAGGAAGATAAATTAATGAGAAATGTTCATCTTTATAAAGATTTCCATGTGGGAATTGAATGAAAACTCCAGGAACTCCTAGCTTTCATCTATATGTAAATGTAGCTTCTAAGTAGTAAAGTATCACATCACTCAGATTGAGATGGATATATACTAAATTAAGTATTCTACCATGACAGCCTGTCTTATAAATAACACTTGAATGCATTAGCACAGAAGTTTATAAAGTTAGGGGATTTACTGCTATAAAACTCTATATTTGAATCCTTATCTCAGTGTGATTGGACATCTTTTTAATTGCTAAATAACAACTATAAATTTTTTTCAGGAGTTACTAGTAGATATATTGAATGAGTGAGTACTAAAGAGACATTTACTCAAAAGTATTACTTAAACAAAAGTGGCAGATTCCTACTTCTTTAGAGAGACTTAGTAGCTTGCATCTCATGATGCTAGAATTAGATGATACTTTTGCATAACTTAACATGAAATGGCAAAGGAAGGCAAACTAGCATTTACTGAGCACCTACTATGTTCTGCACCTACAGCAACAAGAAAGTTACATAACGAATCTATCTTCATGCTCACCTCAAACTACACTTGAGGATGGGCATAAAGGTCTTACCCCTCGCTGTCTTGATTATAGAAGTTCAGGAGAGGAGAGAGTAGAAGCAAAATTTGGAGGCAAGAGCAAATAAAAGTAACTTGTATTAGAAGAATAAAGTGAAAAATTACTGTATACATTTTGTGGGTATTTATATGTCTTTTAAATATTTTGTCATATTAAACACTTGCCTATTTTAAGATGTTCTCATTCACCAAAATCGGTACATAGAATTATGAAATCATATATAAATGAGGTTCTTAGAAATTGCTTATATCAAGAGGCAGTAAAACACCATGGTTAAGTGCATATTATCTATTGTTGGACTTGAGTAGCACCCAATAGTACCATTTGCTCAATGAGTGATCTTTGAACAATTTATTAACCTTTGGAAACACTTGTTTTCTTACCTGTACAACCAAGAAAATATTAATATCTATATCATACGTGGTTGTCAAGAGGTAAGGTAACGTTTGTTAATTGCTAATGCAGAACTTGACATGATGTGAATGTCTAGAAATGGTACCTCCTGTTCTCCCCTGCTTCTGATGATAATGATGGCAATAATAGTTTTCATGTCTTCATCATCATCTAGTCCAAATCTCATCGGTTGTTTGAATTTCCTCTGAACCAAATGGTCTTTCATCTTCTGTTTGAATATCTTCTTAATGACAAATTCACTACTGTTAAAGGAAACCAATTTTATATTCAGTAGCTTTTCATTTAAAAGTTTTCTTTCACTGAGTTACACTCTTCCAAAGTTTAACTCACTTTTCTCTCATTCTTACCGTTAAAATTTTTTGCTAGGTCTGGCATCCTCAGCGCAGTCTTTCTGAAAAAATAGCTTGATAGTTCAGTGTAAGTAAAGTACCTTAAAAATGTTTATATAGTTTGATTCAGTAATGATGTTTTTACTCATTTTATGACATAGCAAAAGCAAAATAATTTTTTAAAGATCAAAACACATATATATGTCCCAGTGCTTTGGTTCACATTAATGTCTGAATTCCACATCGAAAATGGGTATTTTTATTCCGTTGAGGGTGTCCAGGTTTGTCAATATTTATGAAAGTAGAGAAACATCTATATATTCTTTGAAACTCTGGTCATCCTCCCCATAAATTTTCACTTTGGGTTCTATCATCTCTTTGTTTTACAGAAGAATCTTTTTTTTAAAAATCCATTGTGATTTTAGTGTGATGCCAGTTGAGATTTAAATTACCAAGACACATCTTGGCTGGAAGTTGAAAGCCCTAAGAATTTAATTAGACCAGTCACTTCATTTAATGGTTGGGGCACTAAGGCCCATAGAGGAAGTGGGACTTAACCAAATTATAACTTGCTAAAGTCAGAACTTAAATCCAGGATTGCAGTGTTCTTTCATGTTACCACACTTTTTAAGTGGTAATTAATTGTCTGACACCACATTTGGTATAAGTTGAGTTATACGTGGTGATTTCTCTCATGAGGAATAACTGACTGGAAGGCATATTGAATCCCTGAGCAGATTCAAAATCACTGAGCAACGCAAACTGGACACAACGGTGGATAATGCAACAAAACCAAGCTTAATTATGCATGATCTAATCACTGTGATGATATTCTCTACTTAATAAATTTCTTATAAAAGGTAAGTAATTTAAGTGCCCCTCCTTATAAACTGTCAAGTGAACTATTGAAATGAAGGCTTATGACAGAAGTTATAAACTGAATCCAGTTCACAAACATACTTTATTTGCCTCACACAGTATTGTTTTGATATGCATGTGCTTCTAATATTTAAAAAGTATTCTCATGAAAGAACAGAAAATCTGGTAGAGGGGTTTGCTGTTCCTAAGGGCTGGAGCTCAGTAGCAGATCCTTTATGTGGGACATTTGTTCTTCAGTTTGTCACAGTCTCCACCTGTCATTATTGTCTCACACTCAGTTGCTTAACTCCATTATGGACCTCTGCAATCTCTTGATGCCTTTGGTGTATGGAATTGTGAATGTCCTCAAAATTGTCCACAGGTTCTTGGAAACTGTGACTTTAAGAAAAATGACGTATGACAAAACCATTCTTTTCTCATCAATGTTATAACAAAATGTGTTCAACAAAAAGATTTTATTTAGGGACTTATTGCATGTCATTTTGCTTAAAGTTGCAGTTTCCAAGAACCTACTAAAGATATAAGGTGAGGACTTATTGTGTATATCTCATCATGTAGGAGTCAAGAAATTAGATTGGTTTCATAAGATTCATATTAACTCCTAATTCATTATTCTTCACTTCTTGTTTCTCTCTCGTGCCCCAATTTCTCCTAGTGGTCTGGTTCCTGTGGGTTTTCCCTCTAAGCTTTACGGAGGTGTAATGGAGAAGTAAAAATTGTACATATTTAAAGTATACAACCTTAATGATATTTTAACATACATTCAGAAATAACTGCCACAATCAAGCTAATTACCATATCCATCACCTCACATAATCACCTTATTTAATGTGTGTGGTGAGAATACCTAAGGTCTCCTTTCTTAGAAAATTTCAAGTATGTAATACATGATTATTATAGTCAGCATGTTGTACATTAGGTCTCCAGAACTTATTCATATTATATCTGAAAGTTCATGCCATTTGACCAACCTCTTACAAGTCAACTACCCCACTCCCTTGTAACAACCCTTCTACTCACTGTTTTTATGAGTTTGACTTTTTAGATTCTACATAAAAGTGAGATTGGTATATTTGTCTTTCTGATACTGGTTTATTTCATTTAACTCAATGTCTTCCAGGTTCATCCATGTTGTAAAAAATGACAGGATTTCCTTCTTTTTTAAGGCTGAATCATATTCCATTGTGTATATTTTTGCCCCATTTTCCTTATTCATTTATCTGTCAGTGGACACTTAGGTTGATTCGTATCTTGGCTATCATGAATAATGCTGCAATGAATATGGGCATACAGTTATCTCTTTGAGATGGTGATTTTATTTCCACTGGATATATACCCAGAAGTGGGATTGCAGATCATATGGTAGTTCTATTTGTAATTATTTTTTGAGGAAATTCCATATAGTTTTCCACAATGGCTGTACCAATTTATGTTCCCACAAATAATACATACGGTACATACTTTTCTCTACATCCTTGCCAATACTTGCTGTTATAGCCACCCTAACGTGTGAAACGATACCTCATTGTGGTTTTAATTTGCACTGCCCTGATGATTAGTGATGTTGTGCACCTTTTAATATACCTGTTGGACACTTATATGTCTCTTTGGGAAAATGTATATTCAGGTCCTTTGCCCATTTTTAATTGAGTTATTTGGTAGGTTTTCTGTTTTGTTTTTCTGGTTTTGTTTTGCTAGTGAGTTATATGACTTCCTTATATATTTTAGATATTAACTCCTTATCAGATACACCATCTACAAACTTTTTCTCCAATTCCATAGGTTGGCTTTTCACTTTGTTGATTGTTTCCTTTACTGTGTAGAAACTTTTCAGTTTGATGTAGTCCTACCTGTTTGCTGTTTATTTTGCTTTTGTTGCCTTTGCTTTTGGTGTCATATACAAAAAAAAAAAAAAGATTGCCAAAACCATTGTCACCTAGCTTTCCCCCTATGTTTTCTTCTAGTAGTCTTACTGTTTCAGGTCTTATTTTTAAGTCTTTGATCCATTTTGAGTTGATTTTTGTGTATGGCATCAGATCAGGATCCAGTTTCATTTTTTTACATGTGAATATCCAGTTTTTCCAGCACCATATATTGAAGAAGCTATCCTTTCCCCATCATATATTCTTGGCACCTTTGTTGAAGACGAGTTGACTGTATGTGTGAGTTTATTTCTGGGCTTTGTATTCTGTTCCATTGGTCAATATATCTGTTTCTATGCCAGTACCATATTGCTTTGATTCTTATAGCTTTGTGATATAATATGACATCAGCAAATGTGATAACTTCAGCTTTGTTCTTCTTGCTTTTGAAATTATATGCAAGCTCAATAGCAAGTGGTAGTTATCTTTGAACTTCTGGAGGCTGACAGAAGTATGGCCCACCATAGCCATTCCCCACTCCGAGTCTCTTGGAACATTTCTCCTTTTTGTGTTTATTCCTCTAACCACTAAAGAGCACTTGCTGGGAAAGAAGGCAAAGACCACAAAGTATGAAAATTTGTATTGTGCATGCTGTGTAAGAGGCAACAAACCCAGAAGTAACGTGGAATGGCAGGCACGCACACATTTTCTAAAGAGGCTATATTGACAATTTAGTTGGAATGAGCAGAGCCATGTCTCTGGTTAGTTTAGAAACCAAACGAAGGCTGCAGTGGCTTCTCCTCAGTAAGCAAAACAGCTTCAACTCCCAACTGAACATATTGCACACAAAACAGTATTTTCCATGCTACTTGCATGGAACATGAGCATCTTGCTGTCTTTAATTAAGAAGTTAACTGGACCATGAAGTATTGCCTGAGCAAATAAAAGTGATTTGTACTAAGTCAGAGGGGTGCATTAGGCATCTTTGCATTTCTTTGCTCACACATAAATTATGAATATTAATGAAAATTGGAAGGGTCATCTATAAGCCCATCTGTACGACAAAGCCAGTTGCCATTTCCCAAATGTATTTGTCTGTTTACATGTTATAATTTATTGTGGACAATAGTGTGAACCAGCTGCTTAGGTTTTTTTTTTTAAAAAAAACAGATGCACAAACTTTGAATAGATCAATACTTAATTCTTTTGTCCGTTTGTTTATCCTGGAAAACAGAGATAGTTATTCAAAGGCTTTTGGTTGCCATAGAATTAAAATGGCTTATGGGGTTTTTGTTCTTCCTTTAATTTGGGAGAAATTGACTATGCATGCTTTTCTTAAATGAAGCGTATGCTGGAAATATAGAAGTTACTGATGGCTTTGGTCAGATCTCAGTTATAACTATGTCAGCTAGAGTAGTGGTAGAAGGGGGTCCAAACTTTATATAAAGGTGAGAATGTCTAATTTTACAGTTTGAGGGCCTTTGGGCAGGTAGCCTACCTCATGTTATTCCTTGTTGCCTATCATGGTACATGAAGGTCCATCATGAGAATCTCATTTATTTGAAGACTTGTGGATCCGTCACAAATTTTTATTCATACCAGACTCCTACTATTAACAGTCCTCTGCCCCATGTACACACACACACACACACACACACACACATTTCTACAAAGGATTGGAAATAACTGATGAGAAATATATCAGTAACATAGTAACCAAAATGTAATGTGTTAAGATAAGGAAAAAGTATCAGTTAGAAAAGAGACAGAAATTGGGACAAGTTAATAGAATATAGGGAAAAAGCCAGAATGTCCCATGTGGTTGCTGTTGTTAAACATGAAGTTTGGTTATGAATTTTCCAAAAAGAAAGGCACTGCATTAGGTGAAACCTTCTATGTGTACTTTCTAGAGATTTGATTAAAATGTCCCAGATGGGGAGGGGAGTTAGGGTTGACAGTCTAGCATGATAGAAAGTGCACTGGATTCGAAGTTAGGCAATCTGAGTTCTCCCTTCATTGTCCTCCTAATCAGTAGTGAGCCCTTGAGCACGTTATTTCTTTTCACGACTGTTTATTTGTAAACTAAAGAGGTCGGACATGATTAGTGGTTTTCTATAACTTTTTTTTTTAAGTTATGGAATCTTTTTTAAGCCAAATTTTACTTGGAACCACGAAATCTAAACCAGATGGAAGTTAAGATGTTGTCATCGGGCAGGGAATCTCTGCCCCCTATTCTCATTTATCTTTTTCCTGATCTTCATCCTTGCATCCTCTCATGCTACTCACTTAGCCTCCCTGTTACTAGACACAGGGTGCTGAGGCTATAGCTTGGGGTTCAGGAGACCACAGTTTGAAAACTTCCAGACTGGATCAAAACCTAGCCTCATTTTATCCAGGTCTCTGCTCCACTGGCATTTTTTCATGAAGACTTTCCCTCACTACCCTATCTAAAATATATGTCTTATCCAGTAGCTTTATTTTCTTATGTCATATCATATTAATTATGTATATTTTATATGTATTATGCAATCATATATTTATACATTTGCCTCTTTGCTTCCACTACTACTATATAATCACCATGACAGCCCAGATGGAAAAGGTAGTGCTAAGTAGTATTTAGGAATCTGGAACTCCAACTTGCTGGATTCAGTTCCTTGCTCTGCCATTTAGTAGCTGTATGACCTTCAGCAAGTTACTTGACCTTTTCTGTGCCTCGCTTTACTCCTCTACAAAATGGGCAGAATAATAGCACTACCTCATCAACTTAGTATAGTATGATAAAAGTTAATTTATGTCAAATTTATAGAACAGTGCCTTAAATATGAAACACTATAAAAAATTGAGTATAATGATCATATATTATTGGCATTTATTAATACTGTTGGCTTTGTTTATCACTGTCTCCATATTTCCTTGACACCTTCCTGCCACATAGCAGGAAAGCAAATTGAATGAATGGATCAATGTTTTCTTAGGAAATTTCTGGCTCAAAAGTTCTGTAGGAAGCTTTCAGGGAGACAAAGACAAATATCTCTTTAATAAAAGCTTATACATATACTAATTATCCTTATTAGCCACATACTAAGTATTCAATTATGTAGACAATGGCAGGAGCCACTGTGTGGTGCAAGGCTATGGGGCAATAAGAATAGACAAGGTGCAAGAGGTAAGAATGGACTGAAGGTAGTAAAGTCCATCTCTGCCTACTCTGCACTTGTACCCTCCTATGAGCCTTGATTCATGCCATCCACAGGCTGATGAAAGCTCCTAAGTGTGGAGCTATGTACTACACACAGGACAGTTGCACAGAAGAAAAGCACATCCAGTCCTTGAAATCTTTGAGCTTATCATCATCATCATCATCATCATGCCCTATCAATATCATCCAACACTTTTGCTTTCAAGAACATCCCAGCTGCCTGTAGTTACTACTTGGTGCTGAGACTGCTTCTTTCTTCTTTCATAAATAATATTTAAGAGGAAAAAAGTGCATACCAGAGTCCACCCTGGTTTGGTTTGTTCTCTTAATGGCAAGAAGGAACATACTTCAGTTAGGGAGCATCTCATAGCCAGTAATAGCTGCTGAGTACTTGGGGAGAAAAGTGGTGAGAGAACCTAGCTTTAAGGAGGGTGCATATTTTAATATATTCTTAAAATCTTTGTTATTCTTCACTTCTAAATTGTTGGCAAAAGGTTTTCCTTTAAAGAAGATTTTTTTAAAAAAGCTTTGGTCAATGCATACTCATCTCATGGCAACTCTGTTCACACCTAGTGCTCTGTAATTGCTATGGGTGTGTTACACTGTCAGTCTTAATTTTAAAAACTTGTTCATTGTCAAAAACATTGATAATTTTTCAGGAGATACATTTTCACAGGCTCAAAACACTTCATTGTCCTATGAAATTATAAGCAAGTACTATTACTTTGATTCTGTGATCTCTATCAGCAGCTAAGCGTAACCTTTTGATGCAGTGCTCTGTAAATCATTACCAGTGATGTTTTACATGGCAGTGGCCTAAATTATGAGTGTGGGACCTTCCATTTCCATGAACAATTCTGTTTTTGTCAGCCATGATTCTGCCTCTAGGCAAATACCAAATGGTCTGCAAAGTAAATGAGGCTTTTAAGACTGATAAATATAAATTGCAGATGCACTTGTTGCATGTTGGAAGGAGAGGAGGAAGAAGAGACAGACTGTAATAAAAATCACTGCGTTGAAAGAGGGAGTCAAGCAGTCAAACCATCTTTTCTTCCTTGCTTGGTACAATAAACAAGGTGAATTTCTCTACACATACTAAGACACAACTTCCATTTTGCAGCATCAAAGTTGTAAACATAAAAAGACACCTTTCTACAGTAAAAGACAACTACATATTACATGATAAATGAAGTCTTCTACCATCAAGCTATGTAGATTGGTTTTAGCCATAAGTTAAGGCTTGGACAGTTTGCTGAAAAATACAAGAGTAATATTTATGGAAAGAAAAATTATCCTTAGGTGGTAGCTCATTAAGAGATGAGAAATGGAGTTGGATTTATTTTCAAATCATTAATACATGGGTATTCATATTATTGGATGGATATATAGTTCCCATGTTTGTTCCTCATATCAGTTGTTAACAAACCAAAGTCTTTCACTCATTTCTTGGCATGCTCAAATTTTTTTATTTTTTGAAAATTCTTACCATGTGAATTTTCTGAAAAGTGGAATTCACCTCCATGCTTTCTTTCTATTGCTGCCACAGAGAGTTTAGTAAATCACAAAGAGTTCCTTTCTCCCTCATCATATCTTGACAAAACTCAAGGTAGGGAATGCTCCAGTTTGAATGTGCCCCCTCCACAATTCATGTGTTAAAACTTAATGGCCAGTGGGATAACATTAAGAGGTGGGACCTTTAAGAGTTGATTAGGTCGTGAGGGCTCCTCTTCCCTCATGAATGGGATTAGTGCCCTTATAAAAGAGGCTTCATGCAGTCTTCACCCTTTCCATCCCTTCTGCCATGTGAAAACACAGAGTTGCTTTTCTCTGGAGGATGCAGCAACAAGGCACCATCTTGGAAGTGGCCATGACCAGACAACTGAACCTGCTGGCACCTTTATCTTGGTTTTCCCAGCCTCCAGAACTGTTAGAAACTAAACTCCTATTGTTTGTAAATTAACCAGGCTGTGGTATTTTTTTATAGCAGCACAAATGGACTAGGACAAAAAGGTATAGTAAGGAGTTTAATTAAAACAGGATTTGATGGCATTATGACAGACAATATGTAAAGTATAAAAAAATGGCCAACCCCAATACAGTGGTGGATGGAGAGGCACAACTACATTCTCTCCGTGGGTGAAGGTCCTGGGAACTCTCTTCGTTAGGGTTCTCACCACCATAGTATATCACAGGGCTGGTGGTCCTATGGGATCCAGAAATATCGATTATATGGTAAAGTTCCATGTTTTGATTTTTAAAGTTGGCCCATATGGCAAAAAGCACCTATTTGTTAAATTATACATGAAAAACCCTTAAATCACCCTCCAAGTATAGTATCCATGGCTTTATATGCACAGTCTTGTACAGTAGAATCTCTGAGGCTGGCTTAGTAAAAGAATGAAGGACTCTGTAGATGTCCAGATGCTCAAATTGTTCTGTTCTTGAGATAGTAGCACACTGCTACCGGGTAGTAGGGAATGCTTAGAAAATGTTAAAGTGCCCCTAAATGCCTACAGGGTTTTTGCTGTTCTAATATTGAAGATACTATGACTTTAATACATATTAAAAGAGTAGCTATTGTGGAAATTACATGAACCTTGCAGAGGGCCCAGTCTAGAGTAATTGTTTGTAAGTGTTTGCTGATTTTGAATCTAAATAATGTGTGATTAAACCCCCACGTTTTAATAGCTAGGAAACATATAGCTAATGTCAAATTATCTCATTTAGTCTCACAGGTCCTCACCTTGTGAAGGACCTATCATTTTGATCTTCTGTTTAAAGATGAACAAAGGCTAAGAAAGTCATACAAAGAACGTACATCAAATACTCCAATCCAGGTTCACTGTCCTTAATTGGTATGTTATACTATCTTGAAATAGTACACAGTAATGACAGGTTGACCTGTGCTGTTTGCCTAACTTGCTTTCCCTGTAGCCCAAGGAAACATGTAGGACCCTTGCCCATTTTGTGAAAAAGAGACCATGTCATTTCCTTCCTCTACCAATTGCTATTTCTCTGGTCATTCCCCAACCCCCTTCTGATAGCTGTCTTCCTCAGTTTTTCTTCAAGTAGTCACAGCTTCTTATGGAACCCATTTTTTCTCCATTCCAACTGCAGATGCCCTAAATTGTACCATCTCCTACTATACTATTTATTACTTCTCTCTGTTCATGCCTTTTATTAGACTTGCATTGCAATATCTATTTGGAAATAATGAAGGACTCATGTACAAATTAAGTCTTTGACTCAGAAAAAAAGCCATGATATTTCAGAGATATCAAGTTCTATAGATATGTTTTTATCCAGAATTTCAAACTACAAGTTAATTTTTAAATTTCTATATGTTCGACTGGTTTCTCATTCTGAGTCCATCAAAATGAAATAAATATGAAATTATTTAATATAAAAACTTACACAAATTCAAAATTTCCAAAGACCTAGCCTTTTTTCTTTTTAACTCTGGTTCCTTATCTGAACTATAGAACACAGAAAATATGAGTGACTGTTTTCTCAGTTCTTACAGTTCTACAAATACCAGGTATCATTCTAGATGCGTAGGAGAGATGTTAGTTCATTATACATAATGGATGCCTTAGGACTTGATTATATCTGGAGTGCCTTTGGAGAAAGAGTTGTCCTCATTCTAAATTCAACTTCTTCCATAATAATAAGAACCCACAGTGATTCTCATTCCTTGAACTGTTCCTTCATTTCTTATCAACCCAAAGTGACATACTCACAATATAGTTAGAAGCATAGTACACCCACATATATAGTAAATATTCTTGGATGAAGTCTTCTTCCTTTCTTTGGATAAAAACTTTTCTTCCACTTCTTTCAGATGTTATGGTGGGTATGCATGTCAGTCAACGTAACTCCATAAATTTGTATATTTTTTTGGTCCAGTACTTATTAATGGCAGCCTATGGAATAGCTGAAAGTTTTCCTGATCATTTACATGAATTATAATTAAATATACAGAATATATTTGGACACCATCTGTGTGCATGTCTTTTTGTGTTTTTTGCTGTGGAGATTTACATGATGAACTTCTCTGGTCCTACCCAACTTCGTGGAGCCATCAGACATGTCCCCTTACTGTGCGGCCAGGCAGTGTACACAAGTGGAAATCTAACCTTTCCATGTGTTCATGGTCTTACACTCACAGGCTGCCGTGACCCAGCTCTACTCCATGACCTAACCCATCCTCACCCTTCCTTAATCCCAGATCATCCTTTTGGGAAGGCTTTGCCATACCTTCTTTATATTCTCCTCTGCTTCTCTCACTTTGGTGTGTACTTTCTCCCTCGACTGCGGTGTAAGTTTTCCCTATTTACTGGGCTAGGAGGTCCTCTCTCATCCCCATGTGGAAATACTGTCTGTCTCTATCATCCATTCCTATGGGATACTTGCATCAGGCTAGTGAATACAATATAGTATAATAGTAAAGTACACGTAATTTAAAGTCAGACAAAAACCTGTGTGCGAGCTTGCCTTGCCTTCTTGCTAGCTTTATAACTTGGAGCATGTTACTTGACATTTTAGCACTTTAATTTCTCTATCCATAATGTGGATAATTAGTAGTATCAAAATTGTTTTGAAAATTAAATGAGAAAACATATCCAGGGTGCCTAGAAAAGTATCTGCCACTTAGCCCACTATATGTGGCCACAGTTATTATTAAAGGCTTCATGGTAGAAGAAAACCCTGAGATGAGTCATGATAGATTGGTATATTGAACACTTCTATGTCATTAAAAATATAAATAAGTTTCCTTATGTTCATTGCATTTATTAATTACAGTTACACTGGTCAAGTGACTGATTTTGAATTCTACCAAAATTGCACCTTCTGAGCTGAAGCAAATGGAAAGAGAAATATTTGTTTTCCAGAAGCCAAAAGCCATTTCCCAAGAGGTTTCTGTTCAACCCACACAAGCAAATGCAGCTGTGATGGTTTCCTCAGAGGTTGTTCAGAATATCACACACCAGTGTTAGCCTTAAAGAATGATACGGGGACTTCTCGCCTCTTGGTTCATGGGGTATACCCACAAGGAAAATAGAAACAAAGCAAAGGTAGGTAGTCCCACTTGGCACAGTTGATTGACTTTAATAGGTCCTGATTATGCTGCTCATATTCCATGAAATTAAAAAGCTTACAAATGTTATGAGCCATTACCCTTCCATTTAAGGGAGCTTATGACATGTTAGCAACATTTAATGAAATTCTTTTCAAAATGCCATTGGCAGACTCAATGAGATTCCATGTTGAAATTCAACTTGAAGAATTGTTTGAGGAAGTTTGTTCCCTCCCTGCCTGTCTTTGTAATACGTGGCACCCACTTCAAGGCCAAAAGAAGTTTCTTATCAGTTAGAGGGTAATTTGAATGTATCAAAAGGTGCTTCTGCTTTGACTATAAGAGTTTTTTCCAGTTGAAGAAAAGAGTACCAAGACTTCCATGTTAATGTTTGTGCTTAGAGAGTACAAGATTAGCCTATGTTTTTACACTACGATAAATTTTCAAACTGAAGTCCTTTCTATTCAGTTCTGTCTATATTTATTGGCAGTCTTAAACATTGTAGCAAATATTCCAAAATGTTATTGCCTGCCCTGTCTTTGATGAGCTATTACAGGATAATTTGGGTGATAAGCCTTTGTGCAAGAAGACAGTTAAAGCATCAGAAATGAGGTGATTAAATCCTAGATCATATGGTACTGATTATTTATATAATAAAAGTTCAGGAAATAAAAATACAGCTGGTGGAAGGAGAATTTTTATAGCATATAAGAAAGCTGAGTAGTGAGACATAAGTTATTGAGAGATAATTGATAATTTCTGTTATATAGTCTTTCATTCTAAATTTTATGATGGTAACATTTAATGGCCATAGTCATTTGTTTTGTCTGGGTACCAGCCATGTCACCATATTGTTGGTAATGTCTCCCACTACTTTTTGAGATTTTGTGGGTCAAGAAGGATACTGTGTGCTTCATATACATTTTCCTTAAATCCTCCTGATAATCATATAGGGTATATCATATTATCATAATTCTAGAGGTGAGGAGAACTCACATGAAAAATAGTTAAGTAATGGTCTCCAGCTACTATATGAACAGTTGGAATGCAAACCCAGGTGGGAACTACCCAAAGTATGTGTTTTCCATCCTCATATTGATCTCCTTTGAAGCACAGAGCATATCAACGCAGCCCCCACTGTGGATGTTTTGCAGGCAGGAGTCCTACGGTAGAACTTGGTCACCATTATATTCATTTGTGCATGACGGTGCTTGGCGTGTAACAAATATTAAATTAATTTGGAATTAGTATGTTAAATAAGCACAACTCATAACATAATTAAAATGCAACTTTATTTTTGTTTTCACTGCTCCTTTGAAGGATGTGGCAGTGGCTGGTCTTTCCTTCAACCTTCCCCACAAAAATGTGGGCAATTCCTAGTGGATTTTCTGCCCACTCAAAGATGGTTAAAGTCTAGCAGTACTTACAGGAAAAAAATAAAGGCTCAATTCAGGCATTGTAAATGTCCCATCTAAGATATTTATCAGTGCTTCAAACCTCCTTTGAAGTTAAGCATTCATTTTCCCCAGATGCTGCATTTAGTTGGTGGCTTCCTAGGAGTGGGGTTCATTTCAGCTGTCTGTGCCCCATCATCTTCTGATTCACCAGCTTCTGCTCATAGTCTTAGACCCTACTGGTGCGGGGGGGAATGGAGGAGAGGGCAGTTCTTGCTTGGCTGGGTGACTGTGTACACTTTGGAACTGGTAAAGAGTTAAGGTGACTTCTTTCCTCATGAAGTATTTTCTGGGATTGTTGTAGATTTCCAGTCCTGGAACTGCAAAACACACATGTCCTCCTACGACTCCTATGGGAAAAGCAGGTGAAGCATCTCATTCTCCAACAGGCTGCTTCCCCTGCCATTCCGCTCCATGTGGAAACTTCTTGCCTTGTAGAAGTCCTCTTTATTTATTTTTTTTTAGACAGACTCTCACTTTGTTGCCCAAGCTAGAGTGAATGCCGTGGTGTCAGTCTAGCTCACAGCAACCTCTATCTCCTGGGCTCAAGTGATCCTACTGCCTCAGCCTCCCCAGTAGCTGGGACGACAGGCATGCGCCACCATGCCCAGCTAATTTTGTGTGTATATATATGTTTAGTTGGACAATTAATTTCTTTCTATTTTTAGTAGAGACGAGGTCTCGCTTTTCTTGCTAAGGCTGGTTTCGAACTCCTATACCTCGAGTGATCTGCCCGTCTCGGCCTCCCAGAATGCTAGGATTATAGGCGTGAGCCACCGCGCTTGTCCAGAAGTCCTGTTAAGTAGGAATTCACACGTCTCCAGGATAGCACTTTTTCCTTCTTGGCCCACTTCTGTTTTGTAAAAAATGACCATACATCCTTTACCTGGCAAACTCTGAGAGTACAGGCTCTGTCTGAAGCAGCGGCCCTCCAGTGCCCCCTGGATTTCCCCTGTAGGAAGTCGTGGTGACTTTGGAAATAGGGAACACAGGCCAAGATCTCAGATTGGATTCTCTGAAGCTGCCTGTTCTCACTGGGCTTGATGTTAGAAGTTAGCACCCACCTCCCAAAATACATGTATTCACAAATCTCCTTTCCTCCGTTCCCATGAGCCTTATGTCTTCTTGAAACCAGTGAGAGAGTTCTCTGATACTTCCTCTCTCAATTCTGTATATTTGATCTGGTCCCTTACTTTGTTGTTTCACATCAGTTTTACCTTCATGCCTGGTTGAAACTTCATTTGTAACATCCTCTTAAATGTGCCCTGTGATTGGCTCACTTTCGAAGTGAAATAGTTAGGCAGCAATGTGCTGCATTGCTGGCCCCTTCTCATCCTGTGCATAAGGTTCTTGATGCCCTAAAAGAAGGAAGAAAATGTTGATAACCACTCAGGATTCACAAGTGAATGGAAAGAAAACTAAGGACGCCAGTGGCTACAAGAGAGATGCTCTTCTTCCCTGATTTTGCTGCCATCTCACTACCCTGGGCTTGGAGAGACATACTGACTTCTCTTCTTGGAGGATTTAAATGAGTGAGAAAATGGTGCATTTTTTTTCTTGCTGCCAGGATTCTACGGGCCTATTTTGGGGTGCTTTCAGATGGCATTTTGGTTAGTGACAAATCTTTCTTGGCTTTCTCAGAGCCCCAGGGTCTACAGAGTAATATTTTGGCAAAAACTGTCATTGACTAAGAATAAACTAAGTGGGTGGTGAATGTGCTTCCACTGGATGTCGTGGTGTTGTCATCTGCAACAATTCTCTTTATTTTTTCAAGAGGGGGGAAAGCATACATTTGAAGAACAGATGAGACAGACTGCAATGAAAGATGTTGTTTCTAATGGCAGTGATGAGAATTTGGAGTTGAATGTGTTCTGCTTTTCTTTTTGTTGCTTTCTTTTGATACTTTTCTTTGCTGACTCTGTTATCTTTGAGTATTTGAGGATCGAGATCAAGAACTTTTTTTCTCTGTACCTGGAGACTTCCCTGCCATGATTGACAGAAGATGCAGCCAGTGAGTTTGCTACCATTACAACCCCTTTGTTTCTGTTCTGCGACTGTTCTGCTCCTGGTCTTCTCTACTAAAAAGGTATTTAGCAAGAATTTGTGGACTTAAGTTTTTGGACTTTATGTGAGTTGAGACACCTGCATTTCTTCTTGCCCTATGTTGCCTTGTATATAAGACTTAAATCTCTCTGCACTCTGTCTAGCATTGTGTTCAGTGTTGAGATACATTTTTATGGCACAGAGTAGATGCTAAATAAATTACTATTGAATAGACAGAGTTAAAGGAGGAGTAAGGAACTGGGGAACAGAGGCACACCCTCTCCTGTGATATCTTGCCCCCACTGAGTTTTGCAAGGTTCACACTATCTCTTCTTTTCAAAATTTCTCTGTTCCATTTTTAATTTATTTCCAAACAATTCCCAGTTGGGGTTTAGTTTGAGTCAGAGAGATAGATAATAGCTTACAGTTACATATTTTATATTCAAGGTATGTTTGTATTATGACAAAGTACAGAAGGAACTCAATACTGTGGGCCCTTTGGCAGAGCCTTTGGGGATACGCGGAGAGAGGGTGCCATGTGGTCCTTCCGAAATCATGGCAAAAATGCTGCCACTTACTCTGCCAATATCTATGTCTGACCTAGGTATGTGGAGTAGTCCTCAGAGCTGTTGTAGGGAGGGAAGGGGTATCTTCTGGACTGGACACCTTTGGGTCTCCTTTTTGACCTGAGCTCCAACTCTAGTGTATTTCAAAACATAGACTTCATCTGAAGAGTAAGAAGTGTATGTTGGAAAAACCACTGTCTTTGGAACCAGATAGGTATGGAACAAATTGTTGAACCTGTCTAAGCTTCATCTTACTCAACTATAAAATATGAGTGTGAGCTCATGGAGTCAAGAAACTTACAAGCACCCTACAGAATATTAAGTGAATAATAAATTCTCTTTTACATATATAGCCCCCCTTTGAAATATGAAGCCCATTCCCTCTGTAAGGAAGGAAACAGGTGCTAAGAGACTTTCAATTTGTCTAAAGATTTACAGGTAGTTAGGACTTTTGACTCTAAATTTCCTGACTCCAAATTCCATATTCTTGACCATGATGTTATATTTTCTAATTATTTTAAAATTAATATGGCTAGAAATAAAATAGAAATATTGTATGTAAAGCAGTTGCCATAGTCCCTAGCACAGCAAGACACTCAAATGTTAGGACGGTATTATTATTTGTTACTTACTTTATTTAGGATTTTTCTTTGTGTTTAATAGCTAGCCATTTAGGGGAGAGGTAAGACTTAAAATATTCTGTCCGAGAGAAGTAGTTGGTATACTTGGTTTTTTTGTTTGTTTATTTAACTTGTACTTCAGTCTGTGACAATACTTGGAACTAACAAAGTCAGATATCTTCCCTTTTGTATATATAACCTTAGCTAAGCTACCTGATTTAAATAGACATTTAACACTTGTTCCTCCCTGAATAGGGACCTTAAAATGCTTCTGGGCCTTGTTAGACCTTAAACTTGTGATTAATTTAACAAGTTTTATTGATTTTTTATTTTGCATTACTGTTTGTTGTTTTGTCTCTGCACATACAAAAGTGCTGATCCTATCCTAAATGAGCTGCATTTTCCATGGTCGAAGCAGTAATTCAGAAGTGTGCTGTTTACCGCCATTGCTTTACAGTCAGCATGGTGGCCCTGCATAATTTTGATGGCAGTCAATTCACTTTTTGCACAAAGATGTATTGAGCATCCCCTGGGTGTTGGGCAGAATGCTGTGGACTGGAGATACATTTTTTTAAAAAGATAAACATTTTTTTTTCCTGCTTCCATGGAGTTCATAATTTAGTGGTGAACATAAACAACAAACATAAGAAACAAATAAATATCTACTGTGTTAAGCGCTTTGAAGAAGACACAGTGTGATACAAGGAGGACTTAATTTAGATATTATTGTTATGGAAGATGTCTCTGAGACCGAGGAAGCTAGAAGAGTAAGGGGGAGGGTGTTTCAGTCCAAAGGAATATGATACAAAGACTGTAAAGCAAAGTACTTGCTATGCTCAAGGAGGAGAAAAAGCAATCAATGTAGGTTATGTTGAGGGGCTGGGGATTTATCCAAATTGAGGTAGGAAGTCAGTGAGGAATTGTGAGCTGGGAAGGATGTGTATAAGGCTTATAAAATTGATTATGGCTGATGGGGGGGGTGGGACAGGGGACCGGACCTTAGAGGAACAGGAGTAGGAAGAGAGAGATAGGGAGGGTGCTACAAGTTTCAAATCTTTTGAAACTTAATATGAGCCATGTTACAAGATGCCAGACAGTCCAGGACTGGGTGCCAAATAGTGTTGGAAGAGTTGAGAGGAAGGTAAAGAATTCACTGTATACTAAGCTGGTCAGAGGATTATGTCCTGTGTTTGAAAAGATGACTTCTGTTTTCTTTGGCTTTGTATATGTTTGTTTATAATGCGATCTTGGTTAGACTACTTTGGGTCTAATCCACTTGAAGTTCGAATATCTTTACATTGGGCAAGTCACTACATGCAGTTTATATGGAAAAAAAATACAAAAATCATTGAAACTCTAGGAAGTACTTTACAAATTGTAAGACAACAGGTGCAGTTTGGAGTGTGGGTAGATGAGTGTTTTTTGGGAAGGTTCAGAGGATATTAATATTTTTAAAAAATCCCTTTCAGCAAAGTATACCATTCCCTAGATTTACATATTTCTTAATCCAACCATTTCACCTATTTATAATAATTGGCATGCCCTTGGAGATAGTTTAGTTTGCACTGGATATATTAAATGTAGTCGCTTTCAAATTCTACATCTAAATGCAAGAGTTTACTAGAATGATTTATCTGCATTGTTTGAGTGTAATCTGACTTTCTGAAGCCATTTTATAGAAGTGCAACCAGCTTTCTGGAAAAAAATGGAGTTAATCCCTCTTTCACATATTGTGAGGCAATGTGTATTACACATATCAATTCTTGTAATGCTCCTAGCAACTCAGTGAAGTAGGTATTATTGTTATTCCTATATTATAGATAAGAAAACAGGAACGTGAGCTTCAGAGAGATGGAGTAACTTGTCTTAAAGATCAGAAGCTATACAGCCAGCGCTCTCACTTAGGGTGATTTAGAGCAAGCCTTGATCTCTCTTCTTTATTGCCTTCCCTTAGTAATAACCACATCCATGTGTTCTGCTTTGTTGCCTTGCAACATACTGGCTCAGAATAAAGAATTGTCCAGAGTATCACAGCAAATCAGGGCTAACTACAGAGCAAGAATTCTGGATCAAAAGAACCACGTGCTCATCCACAGTCTCTTGAAATTAGAACCTGCAGACCATGTAGCCTATGTATGTGAATTCAGGTAAACAGAGATAAGCATCGAAGGTACAGACAAAAATCTAGATGAAGTTTGGATCAGGTCTTGAAACAAAAGAAAATCCTGATTCAGAGAAACTTCTCGAGGCAGAAGCTGTATAGTCTGTAAATATCAGCTTGGCTGTCTTCATCTAGACCAGGGATCTTCAACCTTGGAACTACTGATATTTTGAGTTAGAAAATTGTTCATTGCAGGAGGCTGTCCTGTGCCCTATAACTGGGGTCCCCAAGCCCTGTGCTGTACCGGTACCAGTCTGTGGCCTGTTAGGAACTGGGCTGCACAGCAGGAGGTGAGCAGTTGGGTGAGCTAGTGAAGCTTCATCTGTATTTACAGCCACTCCTCATCACTGGCACCACTGCGTAAGCTTCACCTCCTGTCAGATCAGCCAGCTCCGGTTTCGATCCTTATAGGAATGCAAACCCTACTGTAAACTGTACACATGAGGGATCTAGGTCGCATGATCCTCATGAGAATCTAATGCATGATGATCTGCGGAAGAGCTGAGGCAGAGATGCAAGTGCTGGAGAGCAGCTGCAAATGCAGGTCATCATTACCAGAGAGGTTTGACTGCACAATAAATGTAATGCACTTGAATCATCCCGAAACCATCCCCACACCCAGTGTGTGAAAAGTTGTCTTCCATGAAACTGGTCCCTGGTGCCAAAAAGACTGGGGACCACTGCACTGTAGGATCACTGGTCTCTACCCAGTACTTGCAAGTAACACCCTACATACACATCAATCATGACAGTAAAAAAAAAAAAAAAGTACCAAATGCCTCCCCCAAAATTGATAACCATGGATATAGATGAAGAAAAGATGTATGAGAATCTATTTATTTGTTCAACAGTTGCTTGCCAAGTGCCACTCAATTTTCAATATCATGTGTTTCAGGTTTATTTCCTAGTAATAAAGCAGGACTCCTGGTTTATCATACTGATTGGGAGACTTGAGGCAACATGGTACTGTAATGGGGAGGGCGTGTGCTCTGGATCACACTGCTCTGGGTCTAATCCTCTTAGAATTGGGGCATCTTTACCTTAGGGAAGTCACTATGTTGAGCCACAATGTTCCCTCTGAAAACTAGAGATAATAATAATACTGAACACATGGGTTTGTTGTGAGGATTAAATGGGAAAATAAAAGAGGCTGGGCCAAGTGCCAGACACAATAAGTGCTTAGGTGACCGTTACTATAGATGATGTCTATACCTCCACATCCAAGGGAACCCAGAAATAGCCTTTCGTCCTCTGAGCCTGCAGTTGTAGGAACTACCTTTGTGGCTGTACTTTTAGGACAAAAGTGAAATAAGTGGCCAGTGAAGAGTTTATTCTCCTGTGATTGTAGAAAAACTTTTCCATCAATGCTGGTAGACCCTATGGCGTCAGTCCAAAGGGTGGACTGGCTCAGCTTCCGCTGCAGTTTTGTGATTAAAGGATTTAGGAGATTAACAACATCTCTTCAGGAAGTAGCTCAGAAAGCTCAGTTGGGTGTATTCCAGTGAAGAGGGATTTTCTGAATTAAATCTCTTCTCTGAAAAGTGGGCAGTGTGTGAATACAGAGTTAAAGAGGGAGACCTTAATTTCAAGCTAACAAGGAGTTAGCTACCTAGGCTAAGTGATATCCCCTAGTCTAGATGATTACCGAGAATATCAAGGAGAAGCCACAAACGATGTGTACTTTTATCCTTCCTCTCCCTGCTTGGAGGAAAACTGAATATCGTGCAGTAAAGAGCTAGCTAAATGGCTTGCCTTCTAATGCTCAGTTCTATGAGTAATATCCTCTGGAAACTATGAAGGATCACTAAACCTATCTGGACATAAGTTTTACCTTTCAATTAAATAAGAGGATTATTTGCGAACTGGTAGATTGTGAAATTTGAAAATTGCTAAGTCAGAAAATCCAAAATGTGTCTCTTTGCCAAGTTTAAGAATTGTTGCCCGACCCTAATCCCCAGCACCCAGTCCACTGTTGGCACTATGGCAGCACATAGCAATGGTGGCCGACCTGGAATGGATGGCTGAATAGTGTCATATGAATATTGCAAAGTGTTCCACTGGAGAAGCAGCAGATTGTCAGAATTTATTTTGGTCAAGATTACACATTCTCCAGGACTTAAGCTTTCTTTCCAAGGCTGGGGCCTGGGAAGATACTCCACGCTTAGAAATCCTCTTCTAGGTGGTAGAAATGTTTCTAGTTTCAGTCATTTCTTTCCATGCTAGTCTGGGGCCTCTGGATGTGGAGGGTAGTGATCTTTAATCCATATTTCTCAGTCTGGTCCTTCCAAACACCCAGAGTGAGGGCTCCAGAAGGCTCCAGAGCAAGGAGTAGGCTGTGAATGACCAAAGGAGAGTTTTTCTTCATTCCCCAGGGTAAAAATGGACGTTGTCTGAATTATAACTACTTTCTACAGATTGGGGACAGTACAATATTGTAGTAACGGTTTTCTAGTAGAGACTAGAGGAAGAGTCTATGAAGGGATGAGGAGAAAAGAAAAGGACATTTATCAAAAGCAAAAGGTAAAGATGGCCACTTCTAAATGAAGTGTGACCTCAGGTCCAGCCCCTATGTGAGGGCTCATATGCAGTATGTGTGCCACCCCAGTGTCTTCAGAATGCTGAGCCTGTGGGGCCTTATGTCAACATGTTCACTCCCATCAACCTTAGACGCTGCTTTGCTGTGTTGTTTGGCACTTGAAGACATCGGAGTTTTGCTTCTACCAGTTTTGAAATAATTACATGTTGGTTTGTTGCCAGCAGCAAATGGACTAGCCAAACAAAAATAAAGATCAGAAGGTCAAGAAGGTAAAAGTTTTTTTAAAAGGTCAAAAAAAGAAAGAAAGAAAAGACAAGACAAGACTCCAGACAAGGACATTTTTTGCATAAGCATGGGCATTGATTTGTCTGGAAAGAGGTAACAGCGTTGATAATTGTTATTATTTTGTATCATAAACTTCAACATACACACACAAAGGTAATAATAGTGACAATAATACTAACAACTGCTACTATCCTTGACCATGCTAACTTCTTTATATACTGTCTCCCTTAATCCTAACAGGCACTCGAAGTTTGATGTAAATAGGCCTATTTTTAAGGAAAAAATATCAACATCTTAGGAAGGTGAAATGACTCGCCTAAGGTCACACAGCTGGTATTTAGAGGAGTCCATGCAGTCTTTTTTCTTGTTTTGTTTTTTGAGACTAAGCCTCACTCTGTCACACAGACTAGAGTACAGTGACATCATCCTAGCTCACTGCAGCCTCCAATTCCCGGGTTCAAGCGGTGCTCCCACCACAGCCTCCCAAGTATCTGGGGACTACAGGTGTGGGCCGCTACGACCAGCTATTGACCTTCAGCAGTCCTCCTGCCTCAGCCTCCCAAAGGGCTGGGATTACAGGTGTGAGCCACTGCATCTGGCTTCCAGGCAGTGTTTTGACTGGGTGACTTACTCAAATGCTAGTTCTGACACTAGAGCTGAGTGCTCTGTCAGTTTCTTTGAATGAAAAGTTTGGACCAGACAGTTCTTCAAATTCCTCCTTGCTTTAATATCTCATTATTCTAGGTAGCAAATTTTTTGAGTGTTTATCCCATGAAATGAAATACCTTGTAATAAGACTTCTAAGTCTTTTAACTTAATATGAAGGGGCTACACTCAAACTTTGTCGACAAGTAATTTCTATTGCTGCAATGAAAAGAAGAGGGAGTGTAGCAAGAGCGGTAGATTGGCATAGAAGGAGCCTCAGGTTTCTAATCCCAGCTCTGCCACTGTTTCAATGGTTGTCATTGAGAGGGCAACCCTCTCTGAGGCCTAGGTTTTGTCATCTAGCAAATGGGAACACACGTGCCTAGCTTGTCACCCAGAATTTGGAAATAGAAGTCTAGGTGTGTCTGGGGGGAAGTGGGTATTGGAGACAGTCCAAGAATGTTGAAGGAACAAAATAAATGGAGTAGGGAAGGATTTGACTGCAGGAAAACTGGCTTCAGCTCCTGGTTCCTTAACTAATTATCCAATGTGTCATGTGGGTGTCAGTTTCTTCATTTGAAAAATGAAAGCATTACTCTAAATCAGCATTTCTGAGACTATCTGTCATGAATAAATACCCTCAAAAAATGTCTGAGGGACATCTGTTTGGAAAACATGGTATACTCCCTCTCCCTCTTAGATACAAGTATTGGCGTATTCTAAGGTGCTCTGCAGCAAATAAATTTGCTTTTATTTAATGGATTTGCCAAATTGAGTTGACCACGGAATGCTTTTCACTGGAACACTTGTTAATATCCCATGAGATATATTTGAGAAATTCAGGATTAGATAGTGTAGCTCTCTCAGGAATTATAGAGAGAGGTTATGATTATCTGTTGCATGTTATAAGTGTTGGGAATCACTTTCTTCTCTTCTCTTCTGTATTCTCTCTCTCAGAATTTTGCCACCTTAGTGGAGGGTCAGCACGCATGTAAATGTGTACACATGTGTACATTTTAATAGCAAGTATTTTGAACACCAGTGAGCCTCCTACTGTGATAGATTCTATGGACAAAGGAAGAACAGTATAAAATATAGTTCTTTAACCTCCATGGTAGGCTTTACTATCTATGAATGAAATCCTGAAGCTAAGTGATTTCAGATTATTCTATTTCATTGAATTCTGTGGCACTAAAGTGCTACAGAAGTAAACAAACAAGCAAAACAGAGGTCACATGGGTTGTGACAGTGATGGAAAGCTTTATGGAATAAATGAAATTTTGCGGAGACTGAAAAAGTATGAAATACAATGTTGTTGTCAGGTAGGAATTCTATGGAATAAACTAGGATAGAGCTAGGATTTGAAAGATAGGCAAAGATCTTGACTTGTTACTGTGGACCCTAGCAGCCATCATAAGTTACTTAGCAAAGAAGTAGCATGGGAGAGTGGAGAGAGAGCTGAGAGGTGAGATCAGTAGGAGGCTCTTGATATAACTGCAGGGAAGGTGACTGGATATAGTAATATATTCTCATGCAGGAAGGAAAATTTATTGGGTTTCAAATAAGAAATAGTAATATTATGTCTGTTATTTTATTTAGAAAAATGTATACCTCTATGAATACTTGATAATTAATTTAAATATCTTAAAAGGTAGTTGTATTTGTTTTCAGCACCCCTCTGTTTTTGCCCATTTCCCCTGTACAGAGACAAGTGTAATGACCAGTGTCCTGTGGATCTTTCCAGAGCATGTCTCAACCTTGGCAGTGTTGCATTCGGGGCCAGATAACGCACTATTCGGGGGACTGTCCAGTGCATTGCGAGATGTTTAGCTTCATTTCTTGGCCACTTACCCACTGAAATACAAGTTGGTTTGTGCAAACTGAAAACACCCAAAAGAAGAATTTACTGAACAAGCAGGAAGAAAAGAAAGAGCATGGAGGATTATAGCCCATGATCTGGGGGGAAATGGGATATTGGTAATTAGGTCATGGTTTGAAAGCTTTGGTCATGGTTCTAAACAGAACTGACTAAGCCCCCTGCTGGGCATATGATCATGGCCAAGTTACTTTTCCTTTTCGTGTGTTGTTTTCCTTGTGTGCAAAATTCAGAAAATAAGACCTTCTTGTCATACTGGTGGGAGGATTAAGTGAGGCATTGTGTGAAGATCCCTGAATCAAGTGATGAGTATTGGAGCACACTAGCACACAGTCACTGGTGGTGGGGGGTAGCTGACTGTTTCTGAGCTGGAGGGGTGAAAGGCATCAGCAGAGGAGGGGACAGTGAAGGTGCTAAAAGCGCAGGCAGGGCAGGTCTCTGATCTTGCACAAGGAGACGACTCCTCAAAGCATCCTTAAAGAACTTTGAATAGTTTTCTAAAATGCCCTACCTCCAGGTAAACATCACAGCACTTTCAAATTTGGTTCAGCCCTGAGCTGTGTAAGGTCCTGTCAACTTAGGAAACTTGCTGGTTCAGACAGCAAATTACTCAAATCATCTCTCCGTTTCCACCACCTCATTCCCTTCCCTGTGTCAAAAGGCAAAATCTAATAATATGAACTCCAAAAAATGAATAAATGGCCTAATAAATGGCCTTCTGGGAAATGGTAATATATTCAGTGTTTGTGGGACTATTTAACATTCCATAAACATTTAAACTTGGTATTACCTTGCCCGAGGTATGATATCATCTTTGATCACAGATTGGTACTGAAGGAAAACATCTGTTCCATGGGATTTTGCAGTAAAACAAGATGCAGAATATTTCTACCAGCAAAGCAGCATGAGCTCAGATTGTCAGCCTAGTTGTGAAGATGGTGATATTTTATATCCCTGGCTTGTATAAACCTATTTAAATATTATTCTACCATTGAAGATACTCGGCTACAGATGTCCATCCATTCCATCTACCAGATACAGGGCATGGACTTAGTTTGGTTCTTGTGCAGAGACTTTGAAGTGGAGGAGAGCCCGGAGACCTAGAAGGCTTTAGCATTTATTAGGCATGTGCTCTACACCAGTTAGATAGGTTAGAAACAAAATACGCTAGCCAGAAATATACATGTTATTTTGTGTAATGTAGTTTCCTACCTTGTTGCACTAGGCCATATTCATTCCATCTACTCCTAATTGTGGCGTTAGTTTTTCTTTGGTTGTATGATCCTTAGGTACTTCCTTCAAATGCTGAATGTTTCACTAATAGCCTCTCAGACTCTTGGCTTTCTATATCATTGCTCAAACTCATAGAGCCAATAGGAAGTTGAACTGAGATTGTAATTCTTATCTGTCTAGGGGGCACCACTCCAAATTCTTTACAGACATAAACCCATTCCATCTTCAAAAGCACCCCCATGAGGTCTACCACGATTATACCAGTTTCACAAATGGGGAGACTGATTTGCAGAAAACTTAAGTAAGAGCTGATGCACGGTTAGAAAGAAGTGAATCCAGTATTTAAAACCAAGAAGTCTCTCTTACAGTTCATAACCACGCTGCTATCTCTGCTAACCGCATCACAAAATTACAAGTGATGCAATTCTATGGAAAGTATAAATCATTTGTATTTCCTATCTGAGTAAATGGACAAGGCATTGAGGGAGGAAATGGGATTGGATCTGATCTTTAAGGAACAGAGAGGATTTGGTTGTGCAGAAGTGGGAAAGGGTCGTTCAAGGAGAAGGGCTATCCAGCTATGAGCAAAAAGAGAAGAGATGCTGGTACCTGCATGGGCTCATTGCTTCACATCCTGCCTTCTGTGATAAGCTCTAGATGGCCTCTTGTCCCCTCTAACCCCGGTCTCATTGCTGCCGTTGCTGCAGGTGCAGCGCAAGCCGAGACCCGCCGGTGCAGCCTGTGAGAGCTGACTTTATGACCACAGATTTATCCCCAGATCCCTCAGTCCACAGATGCATCACCAAGCACTCCTGCTCCCGGAGTCAGTGGAGGAAGGTTTATGACTCAGCTTTATTCGTTTGCTTGTGCAGACAAGTGGCTTCACTTGTGGAGGAGTTGCTTGAAATAAAACATCATTATTAGATTCCCTCTCCCTGAGCCCTTTCTCTTGGCCACTGGTTATCTCTGACTTAGGGCTCAAACTGGGACCTGGTTGAGTTTTCCTCTGGGAACTAAAGAAAGGCATTTATTAGCAAATGGAGATTTAAGAATTGTGGACATAATGCTTTGTATTTTTTTTTTATTTTTTTGGAGACAGAGTCTCACTGTGTTGCCTGGGCTAGAGTGCTGTGGCGTCAGCCTAGCTCACAGCAACCTCAAACTCCTGGGCTCAAGCAATCCTCCTGCCTCAGCCTCCCGAGTAGCTGGGACTACAGGCATGCACCACCATGCCCGGCTAATTTTTTCTATATATTTTTAGTTGGCCAATTAATTTGTTTCTATTTTTAGTAGAGATGGGGTCTCGCTCCTGCTCAGGCTGGTTTCGAACTCCTCAGCTCAAACGATCCATCCGCCTCGGCCTCCCAGAGTGCTAGGATTACAGGCGTGAGCCACCGCGCCCGGCCATAATGCTTTCTAAATGGGATATTGAAGGACTCAGGGACAAGCATGTCGCACAGACATGGCACTTGAATTGTTGCTTTGTTTTTCTGCCTTTGTGGGTCATCTTTGCTTTCATTTTTCAAGAAAGCCATCCTATTTGGTGTGCATGTTCCTTTGCCACCTGTCTCACCCTTCCTGTACCCTACATATACTCCACTGTCACACCTGCTCTTCCTACCTGCACAGGGTCCTGCCCCCAGATCTTCTCTGGCCTCATCTTCACACGTGCCCCATCAGATGTTTAGCCCTAGCCCCTGTAACAACACAAACATCCCCTACAGCACATTGTCACAATTGTTCTATTATTATTATAGTTCATCTCTTACTATGCCTAATTTACAAATTAAAATTTATCATAGGTATGTATATACAGGAAAAACCCCAGTGTGTGTATATATGTATATATAGGGTTTTATACTATGGGAAGTTTCAGGCATCCACTGGGCTCTTGGATCCCTTGCAGATAAGGTATACCACTGTACCTAGGAATACAATTACTAGGTCATATACTAATTCTATGTTTAACTTATTGAAGGAATACCAAAGTGTTTTCCACAGTAGCTTCTCTCCTTTACATTCCTGCCAGCAATATGTGAGGTTTCCAATTTCTCCATGTCTTTACCAACACTTGTTTTCTGTTTTTATTATTATTATTGTAGCCATCATAGTGTGAAGTGATACTTCATTATGGTTTGCATATACATTTCTCTAATGACTAAAGATGTTAGGCATCTTTTCATGAACTCATTGGCCATTCGTAGATCTTCTTCCTTTAAAGAAATGTTTATTCAAGTCCTTCACCTATTTTTTAATTGGCTATTTGTCATTTTATTGTTGAGGTATAAGAGTTCTGTATATATTCTGTAACTATACACTTTAACATATACAGTTTTTCAAATTTTTTCCCATTCTTTGGGTGGTCTTTTCATCTTCTTGATAATGTTCTTTGCCATGCAAATTTCTAAATTTTTGAGGAAGTCCAATTTATTTACTTTTTCTTTGATTATACTTGTGGTGTCATATCTAGGAAGCTGTTGCCTAATCCAATCTCATTCAGATTTATACCTGTTTCCTTGTAGAAATTTTATCATTTCAGCTCTTATATTTCAGTTGTCTTTATGCCAATACCCTGGTGCTTTAGTTATTGTAACTTTGTGGTATGTTTTGAAACTAGAAAGTGTAAGGCCTCCAAATTTGTTCTTCTTGTTCAAGATTGTTTTGACTATTTGAGATACTTTGCCTTTCCATTTGAATTTTCAAGATCAGCTGTCCACATCTTTAAAAAACAACAGCTGGAATTTTGATAGGATTGCACTGACTCAATGGACCAGTTTATTGCCATGTTCACAATATTAATTCTTCCAATCTATGAACACAAAAGGCCTTTCCATTTATTTAGATATTCTTTAATTTCTCTTAGCAGTATTTTTTTAGTTTCCTATATAAAAATCTTTCACTTCTCTAGTTAAACAAATTCCTAAGTATTTTTGACACTATTGTCAATGAAATTGTTTTCATAATTTTTAAACTTTACATAGTTTTCTTTCTGAAGATTCATCTTCTCTGCCTGAAAACTGCCATTTCTTAAGTCAATCATCCCAGGCCACATGCTTAATTGCCTCAACAGTAACTGTAATGCTTGGTATCTAGGAGAATACTTCCTGATATAGATGATAAGAAAAAAATACATACCAGGGATGGGTCCAGATTAGTCTTCATATATTTATTTACCTTCCTTCAAATAACCCAGGCTATTCAGATCTTACTGTGTTGCCTCATAGAGCAGAGAAATCCTTAAGAAGATTAAGTTACCATGATTAGTTGTCACCTAAAAGCCTTCATATTTTTGTTTCTATATCTCTCTTTTGAAGGGTCCTTTTATAGAATTTTTCCTTTCCTGTGATTTTCTAGACTCCTATTATTCCAGTGTCCAGCTTGGGTGTACCTTTCCTTGCTACCCTTCTTCTGCCATGTTCTAGAATTTTCCTCCTTCTGCTCTATGTTTTTGTGTACTACCAATATCCAGTGCTAATCTACAAATCAGGGAAATCATCTGTGGTTACCAGTGGCTTAAAAAGACTAATGCTGATGCTGAGGTCCTCATTGATTGTAACTTGGTTTTTGTTAATTCCTTCATCCCTGTGGTTGTTCTTGTGTTTTGCAGGAGTGTGTGCTAAATACATATTGGTGAAATATATAAGAAAGTAATCATCTCTTTAGACTCATGCCAGTTTAAGAACTAATGTGGAGTCAAATTATGTCTATTTGACTCTTCGGTGGGCTGGGATATCCCTTAAGCACTTCTGAAATGTTTTCTTTTTTGATGGACTATGTAAATCAGCACATAATGTGAGAATTTTCACAGTCTCAGAGAAGATAGCTGTTTTTCTGTAACTACAGTTACCGATTATACTCCATAGAGACACATTTACAAATATAGGGTCTTATGTTTTACTGCGTGATAATTTCTATTGCTTAGAAAGAAAATTTCACAGATTCTGGAGTTAAGAGGTCATTGTAAGTCATAGGTGCTTCTTGGTGTGTCTATTCTCAATATCTTGCAATTTCTCTAGTTTTAGTGATTTCATGGCTTTTAAGAACTAGTGCTTTTGATTTCCCTTTGTGCTGACAGATAACTCCTCATTTGAGAAAATGAAACATGGCTCTGAATTCTCCATCTGCAGAATATCTCTATCTTTTAAATATTTTCCCAGGAAGCCACCAGTTGGTTGATCATTTTCAGCCTGTAACCTGCATAGTTACATCTGCAGCTGAGGAGGATGTTGAAGACTCCATAGCAACACCATCTGTCCCTTCTCAGAATATATCCTCTCAGATAAGGACGGGGGAGGTATTAGTCATAATTAGGCAAGTTGCATGCTGGGATCAGGAGCTGATCTGATTTCCCAGTATTTCTGTGCCAGCAGGTACTGCTGGCTACGTGGGTATTCATGAATTTGGGGGAAGGTGAAATTAATACTACTATAATGAGATCAAGTTTTCATACTAGAACAGGAATCAACAAACTACAGAGCATGGACCAAATTCAGCATGTGCCTTGTGTATATGCATAAAGTTTTATTGGAACGCACCCATACCCATTCATTTATGTATTGTGTGACTGCCTTTAAAAACACAGCAGAACTGAATACTTGTAATAGAGACTATATGGCCTGTAGAGCCTAAATTATTTACTATCTAATCTTTTAAAGACAAAGCTTGCCTACCTTTGTACTGAAAGATTATTAGAAGATCTTTTACTCTCACTAAACCTGTATGGCCTTCATGGGAGGCACATGTCCATTTTAGATTTGAAACTATTAACTAACAACAGAGTAGTACTGACTCCAGGAAGTCTTCTGAGATAACTTCCCCTCTGCCACCCCCATCAAGCTGAGCACAGTGTTCTTTTCCTGTCCTCTAATATTGTGGGTGGCTAATGTTCCTGAGTGTATCTTAATATAGAACTTTAATAACTTAATATCTAAAACAGTATATCTCTGTGTCTGTTATATTTCCTCTAAACCTGTGAAAATGCTCATGTGATAGCATAATTCAGATAGTTGTCCATCCGAAAAAAAAAAAAACATGATTCTTGAGGAAGCAGTCTGTATTCCCAATGCCTAATATTAGTACCTAGGGTGAAGAATGCACTCAAAAAATGTCAAATGAATGGACTGAATGAGTTACTAGTAAAGAAAATTAAAAATATTACTTGATTCTCTTTTAAAGACAGTTTGAGATTGGGGTTAAGTGTGTGGTCTGTGGATTCCAGTGGTTTACAGTGGAAGCCTGTTTCCACCTCTTCTTATCTCTGAGTCTTTGGTCAGCTGTCAAATTACATATCCTCTCCTGCTTCAGCTCCCTTACCCTTCAGATGGAGATAGCAATATTTCCTGCATCCTACCTTGTTGTGGAAGAAAACATCATGTTAATCAAGGCTGAGTTTTAATATGTCACCAAGCACATAGGAAGTATCCAGCATATGATGCCCAAGACTGGTGACTCTGGTTTCTTTTAAACAAAATTCAGCTCCCTGCCATGTCACTGTTAGTTTTCCCATGCTTAGAAGTTATTACTTGCATATTCACATGAATATATCCTTCATGCACACAATATATCCTACATGCACAGCCAATATTTTGGCTCCTGCTCTGTGTCAGACACCAACTGCACCAATCACTGGGCTAGAAAGATGGATCAGATGTGATTATGATCCTTAAGCATTTCATAATCTCAAGTACTTAGCCTAAGGCTGCCACTTAGGATATGAAGCTCAGTCGCAAAGAGGAATCGCAGATTGATAATAACGGAACATTATTGACCTTCCCATTTTTATAATGGGAGGGCAAAGCCCTAAGTGAATGAAATGATGCTCTATCTAAGGAATTTCATACATCAGCCACAGAGTCCAGTGGTATGGGGAGAGAAGCCTTCAGATCCCCGATGAATGTGGAGATACTGTCTCTGTCTGTACTTGCAGATGACCTTGGGTAAAAAGACACTCAAGTGTTCTGACCTAAGAAAAGTTTTGTGCTCATTGGTCTTCAATAGCGTGATATGACTAACAGTTCTCTGGAAGGCAAAAACAAGCACTTAGTGGTTGGATTGCCAGACCCACTTGCTGTGCAAAGAATAGGACTAAGAGCCGCCGTTGTGCATCAGAAAGATGTGGGTTGATTCTGAGCTCCACTATTCACTAGCTCAGTTTCCCTTTGCAGGCTCCTTCCTTTCTCATCTGTAAAATGTGAGTGGTCATTGTGTCAATTGTTTGAGTTTGTTGATCTTGGTTTTAGCCTGTAGATTTAGGAACACCAGTCCAGTTTCAAAAGGTCTGGTTCTCTCAGACCAGGAGGTTTTCCATCAGGAAGACAGCTGACATGGAACTCCCCTTCTGCCATCCTCCCCTTCCCTGGGCTGAGTCTCTGCCTGGTTGCTGCTTCTGGCTATGGGTGCAGCAATGCGAGGAGTTTATCAGTAGGTCAGTTGGTACTGTTAAAGTTGCAAAGTAGAAACTAGGCTGAGTGCACTGTAGAACATGAAAAACAAAAAGAAATATGTGCTGTTCAGATAGATATTGAGCCGCCTCCTGCATGAAAAATCTATGGTGGCCCAGATAGAGTGTTTCCACAAGAGGCAAACTAGAACGATAATTAAAAATACAGACTTGAGAATAAGAAGTTCCAAATTTTCCAGTTTCTAGTTATGAGACCTTTAACTTCTCCTCAGTTTCCTCATCTGTAAAGTGGGAATAATAATGCTTACCTTTCTGGGGGACCTTGCAAATTAAAGGGTTTAGCACCATCCTCTTGTCTCTGTTAACAGTGACTGCTGGCAAGATACTGAGTTCCTAAACCTCTGTAGAAAACGTGTACTGTTCTCTACTCTTTAGCCTATTAGAGATCTGTGCGAGTGTGAGGAAAATCACATTCCCAAAGACTTCTCAAGAGGGTTTTTCGCTTTAGATTCTGTGGCTACTGAGAACACTGCATTTATTATAAAGCACTGTCAGTTTTCTGTCTAATGATATTTGTCAACCCTAGGGAACCAAAATCATGGGTCTCTTTAAATTTTTCCCTCTGATGAAAGAAAAAAAAAGGGCAGTATCAGAAGTTTCCATAAAAAGCCTCCAATGGTAATGGAGGTCAGAGGTTAGAAACACAAGGATGCATTGCCATGGTGATGGAGTCAGGAGTCTGTTAGGAGCTTGTTTTATTTATGGTTAGTTATTTCTATTGGTTTCCTTTCATCACCTTTGGTTTTTCTCAAATTACAAAATAATTAAAGGATCTGGCAAGCAAAATGAGCCAGATGTAACAGTTTCCTCTTACATCTCTTAATAGAAGCAAACATGCTATAATGTGATTTTTCTTCCCTCTCAGAACTGCACCCTCCCCCAAGTTCTCAGCGGCAGAACAGCAAGAAAGCCCCTTGAAAGTGGAAAAGCCCTCATTCTCGGTGGAATGTAATTAAATTTAAATAATGTTGCCTCAGCTGGTTGAAGAGGGCAATCTGGAAAGAAAATCTTCTAGTTTCTGAAATTTACACCAGGCAATACCCAGAAATCCTGCTAAGTGCAGACATCAGACTTCCATATGGTGGAGGCATCAGTGCACCTGTGGGCTGTATTTATGTTGTAATGAAGGGGGCTCAAGGCATCCATAGGACAGAAATTTTGATTTTCATAATTAAATTTTAATAATAAAAAGCACAGTTTAAACTTCAGATTCAGATGGAATTTGCAACCCATTATTAAGTTAATACTGGATAATCATTAGCATTTAAGATAAGACTTCTTATTTTCCCCCCACCCCCCATGTTTTAGGCAAATGAAATTAACTGAAGAAATTTTAATAAGAAACAATATAGTGTATTAATGTGATTATGAACAGTGACTTTAGAGTTAGACAAAATACTGCCCAATTTAAATCTGTGCCCTGCCTGTGGTTCTCTTCATGAACTTAGTAAGTCAGCAAAAATGTAAACTATCTGTGATCTTTAGCCTTCTCATCAGAAAGGCAGATGTGGGATAATAATGTCCATAACTAATGAGGCTATTATTAGCTTGAAATTGCCCAATGAATGTAAGGCTCTTTCTTACCCTGGCATATAGTATATGCTCAATAATTGCTGCTATTACAGTTATTTATCAGGCTTGGACATTCAATAACAACGTCATTAATTATAATTTACTCCAAAGGGAAGAGAAACACACAGATAAAACCAGTCATTATGCATGATAAAGCTGAATGAAAGCAAATGTGGAGAGAGATTTCCTTCTGTAACTCCTACTTGCATACAGAAAAATGAAGTCTTTCTATTGACATAATTTGGTTCTTCTTTCTCATTATGAGCCTTTGGCCCTGAGTTTCCTTTTCTGTGAATCAAGCAGTCAGAGTAGATGACCTCTGAGGACCCTTCCAGATCTGGTTTTCTGTGTTCTCAGGAGCTTCTCCAAGGGTTATTCCAAGCCGTATTTGAAACAATTGCTAGAAATAATCATCCTCACCTGAATATATAAAAATAACGAGTGGTTCTTCACTTGAAAAGAATTCACCAGCAAGACTATAGCAAGAGACCAGCTGAAATTTGTGCAGCCTTGTGTTAGTCCAATAAGCAAAGCAGTGAAACTCTTAGGAAAGTTTTTGTGACTATTCAGGCTTGAATAACTTGGCTTTGATGAGTTAGGAACATAAATTAGAACTGTTCTTGTTAGGTCAGGGGCCAGTGTCACCTGCCTTTCTGAAGGTAGAAATAATCAACCTAATGGTACGGAATTGACTTAAGTGGTTTTTCACTATCTGAGTGGGTTACTCAGGTCGCTCCTTCCAGTAGGGATGCAATCTGCAAATGGATCAATTTTTGTTATATATCACACAGAGTTTCTTTTTGTCACAGTACAGGATGGTCTTACAGAAAGAAGGCTGAATTCAGAGTCAAGAACTTGGGTCTGAATCCCAGTTCTCATATCCATGATCTCAGATAAATTACTCTTCAATTCAATTTCTGCTGCCTTCTCTTTAAAATGGAGGTAGTCTTCCTCCTATCAAAGGATCCCCAAAAGATTAAGTAAGGTAAATCATGCAGAGCCCAAGCACATGTGTTGTATATGAGAAACACTCAAGAAATTAAGCAAATGAAAAATATCTACTGAGGGCTTATTATGTGCCAGGCACTGTTTTAGCTACTCGAGAAACATTTGAGACCAAAACAGACCAAGATTATCTACCTACAGAGTTTAATTTCTAGAGAGGAAACAGGCAACAAACAATAGCCATATAGTACAGCAAATAAATTATTTGCTGTGTATGTAAGCAGTAATTACTATGGGGGGAAAAAAAGAAAACCATAGCAAGGTATACAAGATATTAAGGGCCCAAGTGAGTAGGCCAGGGGCGTGGGGAAGGTGGTAGAATTAAGGAGGGTGGCCAGGCTTGGCCTCTTGAGAAGTGCCCATTTGAACAAGGACATGAAGGATGGGAGGGAATTGGCCATGAGGCTTTTTGGAAGCGGCTCCTGGCTGAAATGCAGAGGCAGGAACATGGCTGTCATGCTAAGGCACACCTGGAGGCCAGTGCATCTGCCGAGCAGAGTGACCAGGGGGACAGCAGCAAGAGATGGTGTCAGACAGGCAGGTGGTGTGCACCAAACCCATTTAGGGCCCTGGAGGCCACTGTAAAGGTTTTAGCTTTTACCCTGAGCAAGATGGGGAGACATTGAAAGATTTTGAGCAAAGGAAACACAGGATCTAACTAACATTTTTTAGATGACCTCTCAGGTTGCTAGTTTAGGGCATCAATAGGGTTGGGAGCAGAGAGAGGCTGTTCAGAATTCCAGAAAACAGGAGAGGGTGTTATGAGCCAGGGAGTGGTGAGAAGTGATCAGATTCTGAATATAATTTGAAGGTCGCTCTTTCCATTTACCTTCATTTTCTTGGGTTGTAGTAACAATATTTACCTAATTAACTTAAGAGAGTGATTAATAGGAAGAAGATGGTGTGAAAGACAATTATTGACACCCCTAAGTAGGCTCTGTGCTACGTACCCATCAGCCCCATGAGGTGAGTATAATTATTTACCTCTTCTTGACTGATAACGAATCTGAGGCACGGAGAGACTGAGGAATATATCCAAGGGTCCTCATCATCTCAGTGGGGGAGCTGGAAGTCAGACCCTGTTGGTCTGACTCTAGGTCTACACTGTGAGGATGTGGTCTGTATAGCATGAAGAGCCACGCAAGGCACTCTGCCACCACCCGCTGACCACCCCGTTTCCCCAAAAGACAGTTTTCCCTCAGTCCCTCAGGTTTTTCAGACTCAATCACAGAAAGGTTTGCCACACTGAGTCCCATTCCTGTCTGGAATCATTATCAAAGAATGAAGCAGTTCAATGTGATGCTTAACAGTGGAAGAAGTTTGCCCTTTGGAAGATTGGTTGGTTTGTTGGTTGTTTGATGAATTGATTTATTAGAAAAGATAAGGAACAGGCGATTATATCAAAACACTTGTCTTTTTAACTCTGTCAAGGTCACAATGAATTTTTTTTTTAATTTTAATTGTGGCAAAATACACATAGAAAATTTACCGTCTTAATCATTTTTAAGTGTGCAGTTGACTGGCATTAAATGCATTCACATTGTTCAACCATCATCACTGTCTGTCTACAGCACTCTTTTCATCTTGTAAAACCAAAACTCTACACCCATTAAACAAATAACTTCCCACCCCCTTCTCTCCCCAACCCCTGGCAACCGCTGTTCTACTTTCTGTCTCTGTGAATTGGAGTATTCCAGGTACCTCACACAAGTGGCATCTCACAGTATCTGTCATTTTGTGACTGGCTTATTCCAATTAACAAGATGTCCTCAGGATTCTTTCATGTTGTAGTATATGTCAGAATTTACTTATTTTTAAAGACCGAATAATATTTCATCGTATGTATACATCACATTTTGTTTATCCATTTAGCTCTTGATGAATCAAAACACATTTTAACAATCTTGTAGCACATTGACTTAACAGCTTGAATTATTTCAGAAGTCATATCATCTTAGAGACTCAAAAGCAGAGAGACTTCCTTGCTCCCAGCCTATAAATAAGGATAGATTTGAAGGAGCAGAGACTCAAAAACTGACGTATTTCAATTAACAGGATAGTCTCATATATCTGAGACAGAAATTCCTGTTGACTTTTCTTTCACAGAATCAGAAATGTATTGCATTTCCCACTGTACCTTTTCATCTCATTTATTATGTTTCATTTGTCTTAAATTAAGCTAATCATCTTGTTTGCGCAACAGTTTGCTTTTTGGGCTGGATTTAGGTTTTGTGAACATTTTTTCTTTCCATAGTAAGTAATAGATTTGTTCAAATATTAACCTTGGGGAAATGCAATTTGACAGTTCTTCAAAGAATGTATAAAACTAATTATAAGTGAAAGTCATTTCCATTTCAATAATTAAAAAGAAAAACCTGCCAGCCCTAGATTATTCTCTTTCAACTGATATCATAGACCTGTCCATCATTATGTCCTGCACACAGCTGCTAACCAAATTACATGAATCAAAGCAGCAAACACTTAATCTTTTTTAGGTCTGTGTTTTATTCAGACTTTATTTTGAAGTAAAATTTGCATAAACTCACTTTTTAAAATATCTACCAAAATAAGTATATTGCCAGTGTTTATTTACTTCTGAAAGTTACTCACATGGCTTACTTTACTGTTTTAGATGGCATGCCGTTTTATTATTGGGATAAGATCACACCAGTTTAAAGAATCCAGCATGTCATCAAATCTCAGGGTTGAAGAAACAGTAAAACTTAACCCCACGCTCAACCTCAGCCGAACCTTCTCAATGGTCTGTGGTCTTCCAGCCTTTGCTTAATACCCTCGGGCCTGTTTTATTCAAACTTTAGTCACCTGTTTACCCGTAGCATGATTTGGGATATTACTATGTGCCTTCCTGAATATTTACTTAGTATTTTCCTTTTAACAGACTTCTGTTTTTTCTTTGATAATTTAAAGAAAGAGAGATGTAAAACTTAAAAGAGAATGTAACACTATTCTAAGTGAAAAATCAGCATGATTTTCCATGAATAGAAGGTGGACATAAAACCAACTATAAACAGCAAGACATTAAACTTAAGGCCATCTTTGACTTTGATAAAAATGGAAGTGTTAATGTGTTCTGGAGGTATTCTTGTTGTCACAGGCTCACAATGAGACATTATTTTTTAACATCAACAAAGATACTAAAAGAGAATGGAAAAGAAAGTGCCCTTCTTATACACAGTACCAAGCATTGTGACACCTAGAATCATCTTGCGTACTACTGAGTCCCAAACTTTAGGAAACAATGTTTCTTCCTCCCATTGCATTTTTGGAACACCTTGGCTGCTGGAAAGTTGTCTGCTCATTAAGTGGACATTTGTCTATGTCCAGGGAGTACCCACAAATTATTCTATACTTTAGCGCAAAGTTGAACTCTTCCTTATGACAGTCCCTTGGCTATCTGAAGACAACTGTTACCTCCAAGCTAGCCTTTTTTCTCGGCCAGATTCCCTCAATTCTTTCTACCTTTCCTCATATGAAATAATTCTTTAGTATTGCTCATCCAGTTCCTGCTCCTTCGGTGTATTTTCTACTTAGAGTTCTCCAGAGAAACAGAATGAATAGAGTGTGTGGCGGGTGGATGGATGGATGGATGCATAGATAGATAATTTTAAGAAGTTATCTCATGGCTCATGTGATGATGGAAGCTGGCAAATCCAAGACATGCAGGGTGGGCCAGCAGGCCGGAGGGGCCTTGGGAAGCGCCAAGGTGCAATTCAAGTCTAAAGGCCATCTGCTGTAGAATTCCCTCTTGCTCTCGGGGGTCAGCCTTTGTTCTGTTCAGGCCTTCGACTGACTCTATGAGGCCTGCCCACATTATGGACAGCAATCTGCTTTACTCAGAGTGCACGGATTTAAATGTAAATCTCATCCAAAAACATGCTCCTAATAGACTATTTGAGCTCAGAATAGTAAAGTGACTTGTCCGACACATGGTAATGGCTTGTTAGAATGTTAGACCCTCCTGCACATGAGAAATTCAGTGTTCTTCTGAGAGTTTGAACTAAGCAGCCCAGAGACTGTGGCCAGTGAGTGATGGGTGCTGGGTGATGACAGGGATGTTACATCAGCCATGTCAACAGCAGTAGCTAATACGGATTGAGAGTGTGCTATCTGTTAGGCACAGTTGTCATTGCTTTTCTGATATTGTGTAATCCTCATAATACTCTGCAAGGTAGGTTCTACTTTTATTTCTATCACATGGTTGCAGAACTTGAGTTATAGAAGGATTAAGTAACTTGTCCAGGTTTACATAGAGCTCCTGAGAGGTAGGGATAGAATTCAAACTCAGGAGGTCTGATTCCAGAGTCCATGTCATAACCACTAAATGGCCCTAGTCTCTCCTCTTCTCCCACTGAAGCATCAAAAATCACTGCAGAATACACAGGGTGGCCGTGAAGTCTGGAAATGCCTTATTGGTGTCTGTTTGGCTTATTGGACCGTATTAAGTAACCAGTTAATGCCCATACTTGACTGGCTAGAACATCACTCAGAGTAGGACCAACAGGATGGTAAACCATCTACACTGGGGGTGATGAGGAATTGTTTGGTTGATAATTTTTAAAACCTGGATTGGACCATGTGGACATTGGCAGCGGGCTACATGTGTGCCATATTTGAACCCTTCTGACCTGCTAAAAGTGCAGGTGTGTTCAGGGAAAATCAGAGACACGAATCATCTGGGACAATACATCACAGATACAAGTTCAAGGTTAAGGGAAATGTGGTAATGAACCACATTTGTTTCAGTTTCTCACAGTTCATTGAACTATGCATTGTTAATGAGGAACAACACATTGACCGTATTATGTAATGTCATTGAGCATATCATGTGTTATAATAAAATACCATGAATCCATTATTATGTATATGCGCCAACAAGTTCAGACCTTATGGCCATACTATAGTTACCATCTTGGTTGTTCACCTTTTTGTATCTCATTCTTTAAAGCATAGTGTCTAGATCTGAACATAGTATTCCAGACATGCTGTCCCTGTATGTGGGAAAACAGAGACATCCTTCTCCCTTTTTAGGTACAAGAGTCTCAAGCTTTCTGGCAATCAATGAACTCAACAAGCTCATATTGACTTTGATACTGGTTCATCTGAAATATATATTTTTTTAATACCTACCATGTACAGGGCACCTGTTTTAGGCACTGGGAATATAGTGGTGAACCAAACAAAGTCTCTGCCTCATTGATCTTTTATTGTAGTAGGAGGAGACAGATAAAAAAATAGACAGTCAAATAGATACATGATAAAAATGTTAAATTATGCTAAGAGAAAGAGAAAGCAAGAGTGAGAGGATAGAGATTGAAGAGGCTGCTACATTAGACAAGAAGGTCAAGGCAGGTAGGTGGATATCTGGGGAAGTAATTCCAGGTACAGGGAACAGGAAGTACAAATGCCTGGATCAGTGAAGGCACCTGGGTTGTTTGAAGAACAGAAACAGGCCAGTGTCGCTGGTGTAGAAATGACGTGGAGGGACACAGTAAGGAATAAAGACTGGAGAGGTACTAGCAGACCAGATCATGTGGGGTCTTGTAGTAAGGAGTTTTTGGATTTAAGCCTAGTTGTAACAGAAAGCCATTGGAAGATTGTTTCTCCCCCATGGGACAGATATAATCTATGTTGCATTTGAAAAGGATTACCCAGCTGCTCTGAGGATAATAGACTTTAGGAGGGCAAGAATCGGAGCAGGGAAATCAATACGGACTAAAACAGCTATGTTTACATTTCCAAGATAAGTTCATTTTTAATCATCTTTTAAATTTAATTTATAATTTAAGGGTGCTGCAGTGAGAAAATGTGTTCCGTATGACGCTGTCATGCAAAATTCCTTTGTGAGCTAGCACATCGTTGGTTTTTGCTAATGCTTTCATGTGTTTGAAAATAATGCAGATCCTCAATTTGTTGGGTGCAGAGTTCCACATATCCATTAGTTCAAATAAGTTAAATATTGGTATTGAGATCATCCATATCTTTGCTATTATTTGGTTGGCAAAGTCTATAATTTTCTAATAGATTTTTGGTACATTCTAGGGTTTGCTAAATCGTCCTCACACTTCTGACAACTTTTAATTAATATGTTTTTAAGCTACATTGATAGATACATATCTAGTCATGATTTGTATAGCTTCCTGTTAGATTTTTTTCTTTTATATACAATCTTTCTCAAGCGCATTAATGCATTTTGCTTTGGATACTGTTTTGTCGAATATTGATACTCCACCTTTCTCTTACTAAGTATTTGCCTTGGATATCTTGTGCCATATCTTTATTTCCAGCCTTTCCACATTGTTTTGTCTTAATTATTTCTTTTGTAAGCAGCATTTCTTTGCACTGTTTTGTATGTGTTAGAGATATTTTGTACTCTTTATGATCATGGTTTGCATTTCTTCTCTCCTATTTCTTTGCTCCTTTATTTAAAAAAAATTGTGTTTCCTTCTGGTGGATTAAATTTTTTTATATTCCTTTTGTTTTCTGCTGGCTTCAAAACAATAGATTGTATTTCAATTATTTCGATGGCCGCTTTAATTTTACTATGTAGACTTCAGTATTTGTATCCTCCCTCTTAAATATAATATAGCCATCAGTCTGCTTTAACTTGCACTAACCTTGGTAGCACACTTTCCTTCACCCTCCCCACCCCCAATTTATAAATCTCCCTGCCGTGAGATTGACTCTGTCTCACTTCAAGAGAACTCTTAAGGTTCCCTCTGATTTATCTGAGCCAAGCACACAATCACAGTCTCCAGGGCCTGCTTCTAGACCCTTTTGCCAGCAAGCCTGTGGCTATAGCTCACACCCTTTTAGTATGTCTGTTTTTAGTCCATAAAGATTGTTACCAAAAAAAAAATTATTATGGTATAATGCACACAGCATAAAATTCACCATTTTAACTAAAGTGTACAATTCAGTGACATTAAGTACATTCACAATGTTGTGGAACCCACACCATCATCTATTTTCACCCCAAGTAGAAATCCCATACCCAGTAAGCAGTCACTTCCATTTCTTCCTCCAGCCTCTGGCAGCCACTAATCTACTTTCTGTCTTTGTGGACTTGCTTATTCTGGGTATTTCGTTTAAATGGGATCATACAGAATATAGCCTTTTCTGTATGGTTCCTTTCACTTAGCAAGGTGTGTACAAGGTTCATCCATATTGTAGCAGGTATCATACTTCATTCCTTTTTATAAGGGAGTAATACTTCTTAGTACAGTTATACCACATTTTGTTTGTCCGTTCATTTGTTTTGGGCATTCAGCTTTGCTCCCACCCTTTGGTTACTACGAATAGTGTTGTTATGAACATGTGTGTACAAGTTTGTGTTTGAATACCTGTTTCCAATTATTTTAGGAATATACCTAGGAGTAGAAGTGCTGGGTCATATGGTAATTCTATGTTTAACATACTGAGGAACTAACATACTGCTTTTCATGGCAATGGTACCATTTTACATTCCTACCAGCAATGTATAAAGTTTCCAGTTTCTCCATATCATTTCCAACATAATGTTATTTTCTGTTTGTTGATTATGGCCATACTGAAGAATTATCCGGTTTTTCAGTCCCACTGTGTCTTAATGGTTTCCATTTGTGTTTTTGGTATTACCCTAACACTGCTATGGGGTTAGAGCAAAGGGGTCCATCAAAACAGGACATCATTTCTCCCTTTCGATTGGAACCTTAAATCTTTTATCCAGTCTGGCCATATTTCATAAGTGGGAAACCAAGGCAAAACCTCATAAGCCAAGTATCTAAGCACGTTACACCATGACTTTTCTACAGAATGAGGGAGGAGATATAATCTTTGTAAGGTAAGCTAGACCCACACCGATTTCATCAAAGGTTACTTTCTTTGAACCCCACCTTTTGAAACTAACATAATGCACACATTACACTAGTTAAATGAGGAGAGTAGAGAATGTGCCTTCCCACAAGAACTGAACTTTCTTTTGAAAGGATCGGTGACAACTACTAAATCACTCTTTTTCTCTCTCTTTTCATCTGCCCAAGAAATTAGAAATTTTAACCTGCCAAGAAAGAAATTAAGAGCACACAAAAATAATTAAGAAACTTACATATTGCCTGGGTTTTTCAATACTTCCTTTTTTAATAATGTGTCACCTTCTTTTATGAATATTTTTATATTTCATATTCATATTATGAATATATCCCATAGTAATGATTTTTTTATGATCATAGAAGAAATGTATGCTCATTTCCGTTTTTTTTCTTTGAGACAGAGTTTCACTCTCTCACCTGAGCTACAGTGCAGTGGCATCAGCCTGGCTCATAGCAACTTCAAACTCCTGGGCTCAAAGTATCCTCCTGCCTCAGCCTCCTGACTGGCTGGGACTACAGGCATGCGCCACCACACCCAGCTAATTTTTTTTCTATTTTTAGTAGAGACAGGGACCCACTCTTGTTCCATCTGGTCTCAAACTCCTGACCTCAAGCAATCCTCCTGCCTTGGCCTCCCAGAGTGCTAGGATTACAGGCATGAGCCACCACACCTGGATGCTCGTTTATTTTTTGAACAAGAAAATTAAAAGCACATATTATCTGCCACTCCATAAGAGCTATAAGGACTTAGAAGGGTGGCAGCATGAAAGTCACAGCCCTGGATTTGGAGGATGAGCCTGAGTTCTAGGTCAGGTTCATTGTGATGTGAAGATTATTGCTTAACTATAAATCTGATGACCATATGGATACAGAGTTGCAAATACTTTGTCTCAAGTGATGAAATATTTTATTCAAATACTCCCTTTTCATTTCCACCTGCCCTTCATGTCTGCCCCACCCAGGTGATTTAGAACCACACATGGCCTTAGTGTTTCATGTCCTTACTTTAATCAGCAGTTACCTGGCCTGTGTCCATTTTCCCCAAGCCTGGTTTTCCGTAGCAGCTAATGAGGTGCCTCCCTCCTCTCAAACAGAAAGGCCTACAGGTAAGGATCAGTCTTGACCATGGAACCTACAGATGCCTTTTGCGGTCAAGGTGACTTTTCTTGCCTCCTTAATCATATCAGGGAACCACCTAGATACACATTCTATGCAAAGCATTTTTCTTGTTCTTTTGTATTAGTTACTGTGAGCACACATTGAGTCGCTACTGTTTACTAGGCACTGTGCTGTCTGTTTGCATATTTTATTTTCTCAGAGCAACATGAGGTGGGTGCTATTTTCTCCCCCCTAGTTTACAGGTGGGGAAACAGACACACAGAGATTGAGTTACCTCCTGTACACTTGGTATGTGGGAGAGCCAGGCTCAAGTCCCAGCCTGCCTGCCTGAAATCACACTCTTTTTTTTTTTTTTTTTTTGAGACCCAATCTCACTGTGTTGCCCAGGCTAGAGTGAGTGCCGTGGCATCAGCCTAGCTCACAGCAACCTCTAACTCCTGGGCTCAAGCGATCCTACTACCTCAGCCTCCCAAGTAGTTGGGACTACAGGCATGCGCCACCATGCCTGGCTGATTTTTTCTATATATATTAGTTGGCCAATTAGGTTCTTTCTATTTATAGTAGAGACGGGGTCTCGCTCTTGCTCAGGCTGGTTTTGAACTCCTGACCTCGAGCAATCCGCCTGCCTCGGCCTCCCAAAGTGCTAGGATTACAGGGTGAAATCACACTCTTAACCACTAAGTATAAAGCAGAAACAGTCCATATCCTAATATTTCTGTCAATTTGGTGAGACTCATAGAGCTTATCTAACATCAACATCAATGATTAACACTTTTTTAAGAAGTATGTTTTTTTTTTAAAAATGGATCTGTAAGGGAGGTGCTATTATCATCCCCATTTTCCAGTTGAGGAAACTGAGGCTGTGTGACCTACAGCTCCTAGTGTAGAAAAGGTGAAGCTGGGATCTCACCTCAGGGCTCTGCTCCTCCAAAGCCTGATATAACCACAAAACACACCAGCAAGAGGTTCAAGTGACCCCCAGTTTAGTAGTTTGGGCTTTGTTTGGTTTTTCCCATGTCACTAATTTTTTAGGAGGCCAAGCCTGTTTCAGGTCAGTCAGCATTAAGCTGGGCATATTTCCTCTAAAACAAATCCAATTGTTTGTCTCCCACGACATAAGCCAGTCCCATGCAGCAATTGTTTTTCTGTCTGTGTTAGTAACTCCAGCATCAGCTAGAACTTGCTTCTGGAAGGCTCACATCATCTCTACCCCAACTGTTCCTGAGAGAGCTTTTGGACTTCTGAGAATGTCATGCACCATTGTGCGAAAGGTCAGAGTCTATGGAGGGAGGAACAATATGCAAACAGAGCTGAGGAATGTGTGGGGGCCAGCCACAAAGCCAGACTTGTGCTCCCAGATCTGGGGGTGCTCACAGGCCACTGCAAGCCCAAGGACAGCAGGCTTGGAAGAGCCCCGTTCTCAAATGTGGCCAAAAGCCAGAGAAGTTTGGCCTTAGAAGTTTCTGAACCAAGAAAGAGGGCTAAAACAGTCTTCATGTTGCTCTATGTGTCATGAAACCAACCTTCCATGTGAAAAGCGTATTTTAATCTTGCTGTCTGTCAAGTTTTCATGCTTTAATATTGACATTGGACTGGCCTCCTGGTGAAAAGACAGAGGTGCCTCCTTGCTTGCACTGCAGGATGTCTCTGCTTATTGGCTTTCTCAGAAACCCTGATCAAGCCTCTCTCCTCCTCTGTAAAGATTTCGCTAACAGTTCCAACCAGGAAATCTTTCCTTCATCACAGCTCTTATATTTAAAGCTTAGAGTACACATTCCAAAGTAATAGAATAGGAAGAAAGTGCTCAATGCTGGAGTCCTGAGACCTCTTTTTGCAATTTACCAGCATGCTAGCCTGAGCAAGTTGTACCCCACATCTAGCCTCAGTCTACCCATCTATAAAATGGCAGTAACCCCTGTTCAGCAGGATTATAGACAGTAAGCCATCCAGCAAGCGTTACTGAGAACCCATCGAATGGCAGGCTGTCTGCTAAGCCGTGGTTTAAAAGAGATAAAGCTGGCAGTATCTAAGTCCAAACTTGTATATTTACAACAGTCATTTAAGTAGCATTTGACAAAATAGATTTTGCAGTGTTTCCCGTTGACATGTACTTTAAGAAAAAAGAATTCTATGATTAAATACGTGTTGCAACTGTTGGATACACAAAGGTATACAAATTTCGGTGATGTTGATCTCCTCAGAGCCAATCAAATACTAACACGAACTGTGCAGCCAGAAGGTAGGAGAAAGTAGTTTGAAGTTCTTGAACTATTTTCCTCACAAAACCTTTTAGGGGAAAAAAAAAATTTAATTTAATTATTTTTGTAAGAATGGCTACTTACATATGGAAAATTTTATTCTCCAGAACTCTGGAAAATGCTAGAAAGAAAGTTCAGGCAGTTAGGGAAGGTGTTATTTGACACGTTGTGAAGATTAAGTTGTCACCTGAGATATAATGTATAGAAGAGTGCATTATACCTTGTCAGGTGTCACCTTCCCAGTCTAGGTCTCTGATCTCATGGGGGTTTCGGATGGTACATGGATGTTAATTTTGTCTTTCTAAATCTAGCACAAGCCTTTAGGCTACGTGTTATGCTGCTCTGTTAACAGTTCCTAGAGCTGTGATGGGCCCATAAAAGGGCAACCGATTGGGCCCAGGCCTTTGCTTCCCCAGCCAAGCAAGGACAAAACATCTGCCTCTTTACACATTCTAGAAGCAGTCTCTGCAACAGCTGAACTCCCACATAATTGAGTCCAGCTCTGTTTTGTCACTTCAGACTCTTTGGGTGGACGTTGAGGAACTCATTCTTAGCCAAGATAGCCCATTTAAGTCTCACAATCTGACTCTACCCCAGAAGAGGAAAATGTAGCAGCATGATTTTTCTCCCATGCAGTTAGCTACATTTTAGGGACCTTAACTAGCAAATTAGAACTAAATATTAAGTTTTATCTTCTTCTGATTTGTGTATTCATGCCTCTATATATGTAATTTGAACCTCTCCCTCACCAGCCTTTGGACACACACAAACACATACACACACACTGGGAGAACCACTGATTTTTCACTTCCTAAGAATTTTCTTTGAATTCTTTGTAACCTTCAAACTATGAGAAATTTGACTTGAGATGTTACCTTTAACTTCACAATTGTATTTTTTAATATGTCTGCCCTATCATAGGCTCCCCACTGATGATGTCTAGAGAGAGCAGAAAGCAAATTTTAAGCTGCCAGAAAGAATCAACATGGAAATGCACGGATTTTCATTTAAACGTTGACAGCTGAGATAGTGTAATTGTGAACATTTTTATAAAGGAGCTTTCGGTAGCCAGTGGAATGCACAGCAGAGCTTAGAAGATATGATGTAGGATTGAAAGAAATGCCAACTCTACACCGCAATACATCAGACTCCCAGGAATTTCACACTTAACGTTCCCCAACCTGCTACCTACCTACCAAACACTCCCTTCAAATAGTCTGTCTCTCACCCACCCTTCTGCAGCTTAGTAAAGGGTACCTGCCTTTCTAATTGCCAAGAAACATGGGCTTTATCCCTGGCTTTGCCCCTTCTCATGCCCAAGCCCAGTTAATTACCAACCCCTGCCAATGCTGAAAATGTCTCCATTTGATCTCTTTACTTGTCTTTCCCTGTGCAGTTCAGTTGCCATCATTTGTCACCTGGGTGACTACAGTAGTCTCCTTCCTGGTCTCTCCTGTCACATAGACCTCTTTCTGGTGGACCCCCACTAGATAACCAGAATAAGCATGTTTAAACACAGATCAGTTCACACCGATCTCCTCTCCTGCTTAAAACCTTTCAATGATTTCTTGTGTTTGAAGAAAGCTCAAAACCCTTAAAATGGCCTATAAAAGCAAAGTGGGTGGACAGACCTATAAGATAATTAGACATGTCACAAAAACACAGAAATAAAAACAATATAGTTTTGTGTAAGGACAGATAGATAAAAAGAACAGACTAGAAGGCTAAGTCTGACTCATGTATATTTGGGAATTAATATAAGTATAATCAATATTAATATAATATGTAATTAAATAAATATTAATTACATATGATATAAATATAAATATGTAAATTAAATATATATTAATATCAATAATATAATAAAAGTACCCCTACATATTAGTGGGGAAAATAAAAATCATGTGGATGATATTGTTGAGGATACCAGCTTCTGTTTGAATTCCTGTCTAACTGCATACTAAAGTGGACTCCAGGGAGAATAAAGACATAATGTGAAAAGTAAAACTCAAATGTTAATAGAAGAAAATATAAAGAACAAACTAAGGAAAAGGAGATTTTTATGAAATCTCAAGACGTTATCCATTAGGAGAAAAAATATGTTTTTTTACATCAAAACTAAGCATTCCTCTTCATTAGAGGAAGCATGGGCAAGGTTAACAAATTTTCTGCCTCCCTTGATTATCAGTCCCCAGCCACATTGACATTGCTCTTTGTCCCTGAATTATACCAAGCTCCGTCTTGCTGTGTGGCCAGCACACTTGACGATGGCTCTGTCTGGAAAGTTCTTTCTCCTCTGGTTCAGTTAACTAGTTCCCACTCACTGATCCCTAAGTGGGAATGTGTCTGAAATGTGTCTTCTTTAGAAAGGTCTTCCCTGACCACCTGACTCAGGGTCGTCTCATGTCTCGCTACATGTGATCTCATTTCACCTTCTCCATTGCGTTCATTGCACACATGGCACTTGGAATTATATCATCATTTATGGAACTCTTACTTTAGTGTCTACATCTCCTAACAGGTTGTAAGCTCTAGGAGATCAGAGGCCACCTGCTCAGCTTTGGTACAGGGCTTTATGCTTAGAAGATATTTTTAAAATACAAGTGGAATGGATTGATAAGGGGACATTGAAAGAGGGCATATTCGATATCACGTGCCACATGAGTGCTACATGCCCAGGGAAGATTCCAGGCATCATTTAACCTTCACGTCAGTGAAAATTCGAGGTGACACCTTGCATTGCTGCTTCTCCCTGTCATCTAGAGACTCGATATCTTAAGTCTTAATTTGTATCGCCTATGATTCCTTGCACCGCATTAGGTGGTAAACAGATATTTGTTGATTATATGTCTATATTGCCTTCTCCCACTACACTGAGTTTTCCCTGCTGAGATTATCACATCGCTCATGCTTAATGGCTTGCCTTTTGAAAACTCTCTTTGATAGTTACTGTCAACCTGCGTTCAATTACTACTTTTGTTGACGACTCTCTCTCTCTCGACTCTTGATTTGATCTGCACATTCACTTATTCAACAAATATTTATTGAAAGCCTGATAGGTGCCAGGAATGTGCTGGGCATTGGAGAAGCTGGCAGTCCCCTGGCAGCATTGACATATTAACAGGACACTTCAAAGAAATCGTTGAGACAGAACAACTCAGTGAAGTGTTGAGAGAAACCAAAAATGCACCCAAATTTGGGCACAGTGCAGAGAGTAGCTGAATAGGAACGCTACAGTGGAAAACTTGGACAGTTTCCCAGCTTATTTTGAGTAAGTGCTTCACAATGTAGCATCATTATTCATGACTAGAAAAAAAATTTTTCGAAACAATAGAAATCCATCCAAGTATACTTATACAAAGAGACTCCAAGGTAAAATAGAAATAACCATACCTAAGTACTGTTTTTGGATGCTTATCATGCTTTTAAAGGGTCACTTCAGAAATAGTTTAAGGCTTCCTATTAAAAATAAGAATGGTAATAGTAGAGACATTTGATGCTTGCTGGAGAAAAACTTACAAATTACCCTTTGGGAATGGTTTTAATGGCAAATCTAAGTTTGTATCAGTCAGTCTGTTTCTGGGTCATATCCAGAGTTAGTGTTAGTACTGTTTTAGTAAACATCGGCCACCAAGGCCAGTATATTGTGACACCCCCGGTAAAGAAGATAGAAACTTCTGATCACCCTGTTTCCTATAATCTGACCAGGGAAGAACGATAGAGCACAGAGAGCCCTAGGGGAAGAACTAGCTGTGAGATGGTCCCGTGGGCTATTCATTTAGTATTACTAAAGACAAAATCCCAGGGAAATAGATTTTGTCTCACTCTAAGGGAGGATTTTCTAATGGGATCAAACCAAAAGTGGAATCATTTGTCCAAGATGTATCAGATTCTCTGCCTGCTTGAGAATGGGTGCCTTTCCAAGTACTATTCCTGAATTATAGATCTTAAAATTTGGTAGCCTAATACAGTTTTCAAAGGGAAAAAAATTTTATGTTTTACAATAGTTTTACATTTACAGAAAAAGCTGTGAAGAGAGTACAGAGTTTCTCTATAAACCCCACACCCAGACTTCTCTATTAACATCTGCCATCAGTAGGTACATTTTGTCACAATTAATGAAACAATATTGGTACATTATTAACTGAAGTCCACCCTTTATACCGACCACCTTGGTTTTTTCCCTAATGTCCTTTTTCTCTCTGAGGATCCCATCCAGAATACTGTGTTACATTTAGTCCTCTTGTCTCCTTAGGCTCTTGGCTGTGATAGTTTCTCAGGTTTTCTTTGGTTTTCTTGACCTTGACAGTTTTGAGGGGTACTGGTCAGGTATTTTGTAATGTGGCCCTCAATGGGTATTTGTCTGTTTCCTCATGATTTAGATGCAAATTGTGGGTTTTGAGACAGAAGACCATAGAGGCAAAGTGCCATTTTCTGTATGTCTTATCAACGGTACCTTCTATCAACGTGACACGTCACCGTTGACAATGACCTTGGTGACCTAGCTGAGGCAGTGTTTGTGAGATTTCTCAACAATAAGTTTATTCTTTGACACTCCTTTCTATACTGTTCTCTTTGAAAGGAACTTGCTGTGCACAGTCCACACTTAAGGAGTGAAGAGTTATCTATGTAAATTATTTGGAATTCTTTTACATGGGGAGGTTTGACTAGTTTTCCCCATTTATTTATATATATATTTTTTATTTATATATTTTTTAAATTTATATTTGCGTGGACTCATGGATATTTATTTCATGCTGTGGGTTATAATCCAATACTCCATCATTTTTTGTTGTTGTTATTGTTTTCTAGCATCAAAAGATGCTCCAGGCTCATGTAGTAGTTTTTTAATCCAGTACTAGCCTCAGTCATTTCTCTAGGAAACCTTTCTTATGTAGCTCGTGTTTGTTTTTGTTATTGTTTGTAGTTTTGAAGTCTTTTTGGAGACACTGTGCAGGCACTTGACACGTATTTTTTCCTTTACTTTTTTTTTTCTTTCTTCACTATTACATGGTCTTTAACTTCATTACATAGATGCACAAACTGAAACTCAGAGATAAATGCTATACCTAAGGCCACCGAGTTAGTGAAGAAATAGTTATCAAAGCCCGTATGTGTCTGACTCCAAAGATCATACTCAACCTTTCCTTCACAAGGCCAGCCTAACTCATCACCTAAGTTAGCAAGAAATAGAAATAGGGCAGCTGTGAACCAGCCTGTCTTTTTGTTGGGAGGAAAAGGCAAAAGCCAGCCACACTCTCCTCTGGGAGGATTTCCCTGAGGATTCTACCCACACCGATCCCTTCCTTCCCTGAGCTTCATTCACACTGAGAGTTCAAAGCCTTTCCTGAATGCCGAAGTTGTTTATGTGCTCATCTTCTCTGTTTATCTAAATTCCCAGATCAGATTGTTAGCCCTCCAGAGGGAAAAGGAAATATACTACAGTATGGGATTATCAAGATAAGTAATGTCTGGCAGCCACATCGCTTCGAAACAGACTGTGATGATATGGTTACTATCAAATGCAAATATTAAAATCGGCGCCTTTCATACCACGAGAGCATAAATCTTGATTGCAGTGATATCACATTGTTGTTATGGTTATTTTGCATTAACTCAGTCTTACCCTGGGCTAGGATCTTTTTAAAGATAGAGGTCATGTGTTTCCCATTTTCCAGGGCCTAAGACAGTATCTAACATGTTTTAGAAACTGCATATGTACACACAATGCTTAAGAGAAGCTCTTTGGTCCCAAACCAGAGACTGCATGCTCTTGACTTATATACAAGTTTAACGAGCTTTCCTCTTAAGGAGGCAGTAGGACAAGATGGTTGTAGAGGTAGGCGAACCAATGGCAGCGAGAAATCTTGGGTCCCTGTTCCCTTCAAAAACTCCACTGAAAGACACAGTCAGGGTGAAAAATTAGAAAGAACTAAACTCATATGGTCATAGAGAAAGGGAGAATAAATGATAATAGACAAGAAACGTCAACCTGATTTTAAAAGATGGTAAGTGAGTAGATGCGAGGTAGTTGACCTGGCAAAACTGGAGTCTATAGTCTTGCAGTGAGAGGCAAGCAAGAAAGACATGAGAGAACCCATCATATATGGTTCCCTAGAAAGGCTCTGGAACTAGATACCCTTGTACTGCTGAAGGTCAGGGTGCAGAGGAAGTGAGACAGGGTGACTTATCTGCTAGGTATACTAGGAGATAAAAAGCTATTAGAGGAAAGTCACTATGCCTCCCTGCACTGGGGCTGGAAAAGAGGACAGAGGACCTGTTGAAAATCTGCTTTTAACTAAAGACTAGTTAAAGAATCTTCTATCTCTAGATCTCCCATTCCAGGTGGCTCAGCTAGGCAAGTACCTCCTCTCCACCCATTAGAAGATAGGAGGACTGTTCTCTGGAAACTAGTTCGGACCAGAGGAACTGTGGGCTGTGGGATACCAGTCATAGATGAAGCTGGGAATGAGCCACTGAAAAACAGAGAAGGTTCAATTGAAAGTCTGTTCACTGACCGGCAAAATGCCCAGCCCCCTCTAATACCCCAAATTCATACCTGTTAATAACATTGTACCCACCACCTTCCTAGCAGGACTTTGGAGAATTCCTCTCTGATCAACCTGGAGCAGGAGTTACTGACTGGCACATAGTTACTCACATTTGGAGGTTCTTCATTGCATTAGTGAAATCCCTTCCATTGACCTGTGGCAAGGTTCACCATTCCAGAAACACACAGATTCCATTCAACTTTCTTATTCCCTTCTGAGACAAGGCAGTATGTCAGTCAAATAAAAAAGGAATTATATAAAAAGAAATGGTCAAAGAATTTTTTAAATGCTCCTAAAATTAATAGTAGAAATGTTTTAAAAAAAATCAATAGAAAATTAAACTTAAATTTGAAGATGTCTCCCAGAAGATAGAACCTAAAGAAAAGGGATTGAACTATAGTAAAGGAAAAATACTAGAAATCTAAGCAAGTTTTTTGAAAAAATAGTGTTTATTGACTCCAGAAAGGAAAAAAAATTATATATTTTTAAGAAAGGAAATGCAATTAAAGTATACTACTTGACTCATCTGTGGGCAACAGATACATAATTATAATAATGTAAATTCTGAGTATTGATTTAACCAAAGTTATATGGAAGAGTCCTTACCATTGGAGACATTCAATGGCTAACATATAAAGTTGATGAATCAGGAAAAAACACGGAAGTGTATTTTGGCTATGGGGAGAGAAATACCTGAAGAAACATCCAGACAAGTTGAAACTCTTTCAGAGACGAGAGGTGTGAATTGCTGCTCTTTGTTATGTGCCTTGTGCATCGTGTTTGACATTTACAGGTACTGTTTTGTTATAAGAATAAATAATACATGTTTAAAAAATCAGATGCAATCATCTTAAAATGTCAGCATGATGGAGCCATTCACTCATCAAATAGCCACTGGAGGACATAGTGCAACAAATAATGTTCGTTCCACTGGCCCCGAGTCATCAGGAAAAGGTTTCTGCATGTTAGACTTTACAGAAATAGAGATGTGCATGTTCTGCTCTAGAAAAATCAAGCCGGCGGCAGGGATTTTTCTCCATCGGAGTGTTTGCATGATGAGAATTTCAGTACAAAATGCCACACACTTTGGTTATTTTGGGGAGAGTGCCGATATGGCCTGGCCTCTCTCTGCGCATGGGAGACACGGTGCGTTGCCACCTCCTGTGTCCAGAAGAATCGCAGGCTGATTGGCTACAGACCGACCTGATCTGCTGAGCTCTGACATTCATCAACAGCCACGGGTCTTCCAGACTCCTTTCTGCCCGGCATGGCTGAGCCACCAGGCAGCTACCTGCAAACCCCTTGTCCTGGGATGGTTCCCTGGAGGTCAGCTAGTGAAAGTCACCAGCTCCAAGGCAGAGATTCACGTTCTCAAGGCTGCAGTGTTGACTGGGAGGCAATACCAGGGGAAGAGAGAAGGCTGAAAGGGCAGAGTTTAGTTTCTCGCATCAGACACGAGAGAGCGTTTCTCCTACTCGTTCTAATACTGCAGAGACCCCTAAGGATGCTTTCAGTTTCTGGTATTTTCCTGGTTCAGTCTCAGTGGGCAGATTCAGGGAACAAAACAAAAATCGCACTGACCTAGCTGCCGTACGAGACTCTTCATGTTTGCCAGCTGGTTCACGTTTTTTTCCTGGTGATCTTACTGTTATCAGGTATGGAATGAGGCTCTTTCTTTAAACTCCGATGTAGCAAAGACTCTGTTTCCCAGGATGTTAGCATACTAGAACAATCAGTGCCTGAACTATCGTATTTTGGCATGGTGATAAAAAAGAATGAGTGGTTTTATTATATCCCTTGCTGTAAATCTTGAGCAAAGCTGTTAGGAGATTTGTCCATGATAGAATTATTTGAAGACTATTAAGAACAGGCAAGTACTGGGACTTCAAAGACAATGGTGAGCCAACCGCATAAAGGGAAACCCTTTGAAATATGGAAACAGAATGTTGAAAATGCAAAAATTCCCCTGACTCACCATATAGATGGTTTGGAAAGAATGAATGATGCACGCGAGGTGTTCTTCCTCAGTTCTCTCCATTGCTCCCTTTCCCCTTTCTGCCCCTTTTTCTCCCTCCCCCTGACCTTCCTTCTTTCCCTCCTCTCCTTACCCTAACAGTTACTGAGGACTTAATATGTCCCTGGCACTGGGCCACATATATTCTAATAATCATGTATGGAATTTAACAATTTCAACAATATGTGTATCTTAATAATTTAATAATTAATATTTGTGCCATCATTCCTTTAACCTGAGGCCTGGAGCAATTCAGTAAATTGCCCAGTGTCACACGACTTACAAGGGACAGAGCTGAGACTGGAAAGTATCTGGTGTGACTCCAGAGCTCCTAGTGTGTGCCTGGCACATAGTGGGTGCTTTGTTATGTCAACAATGAGCTTGATAATGACATTGGTGCGGAAGGTGGAGAATGCAAAGAACGAAATGCAGAACAGTTAGGTGATTTGCTCGAGGTTACATAGCAGTCAGTGGCAGCAGAATTTGTCCTGTTTTCTGAGTCCAGGCCACTCTTTTCCCTGCAGTGCCAGGATACTGAATTTGTGAAAAGAAATGTTAGTATGTTAACTTCTAGAAACATATAATCTTCTGTCCGGGTTCTAGGTTCTAAATTCTCACTTTACTTGAATCATTCTGAAGTTTTAAATAGAGCTGCCAAGCACTCTCAGAGACAATGCCAAAGACACTATTTTAGAGTAATATTTGTTTCTTTATGGACAGGAAAGAAAAAAACAAACCTATGACAATAGTATGTTAATTCTTCCCTGATCCAATTTTTATTTTTTGAAAAAGAAAACTTTCTTACCAGGGGAAGTTTTAATTTTAAAGCATTGTGGGGGATTACACTGAATCTCTGGTTGCAGGATATATCAGTAGTGGTTGTCTTTTCCCCAACACTAGGTCAGCAGCTCTCACCCAAAGTGAACTGGTTATTCAGGGCCTGCGTGAGTCATGGCCACCCATTTTAGCAGTTAACCTTCAATCGGAGAGACCATGACTCAGACTAACAGTCTGTGGTGGCTGCCAGTGCCGTCCCCTCTGGTCACTTGAGAAAGCCACCTGGAGCATGAGTGGATACACTCTGCATGTACAGGTGGGAATGGCCACTTCAGTCCTGAGCCCCCCCATCATAAAAGGAAAAAGACATTGGACAGTCAGCCCGACATTTTTTTACCTCCACGACCTTCTTCTTTTCATTCAACTTGGTAAAGTTGTAGCTATAGTCTTTTCAAGGCTCAGTTGATGTGCTAATTTTTTCTGGAAGTCTCCTTTGCTTCCCACTCCACAGCCTCAAGATGAGAATGAGCTCACCCTTCAGGGAAATCCCCCAAGCACTTTGTAGCTCCGTAATCATTCGTAATGTTCTCTGAGATATTTGTGATCATCTAACTATTCCTATTAGAACCTAAGCCTTTGAAAGTAAAGACTGGGTTTGCCTCACACCTTGTAGGACAATGGTTTTTAGACATTTGGGACTCAATGCATAGGGATATGATTGAATTTTCAGGCAGATATATGTCATGGGGTGACAGAGGTTCAGAAAGACAGGAATGACTACTAAATTCTTTTTTCCTATAAGAACTAGGTGATGCCGACATGTTCTCTGTCAGCGATTCATCCTTTAATTTATGGCTTTAGTTTACTCCAAGAAAAGGATAACTTCTACTAAACCAGGGCTTGCTAAACGATAGCCTTTGAGCTACCCAACTGTGTGTCTGTTCTTATGTCGCCAGAGATCTAAGAATGGTTTTTACATTTTTAAATAATTGAAGGAGGAAAAACAAAACTAAAAAAAGAATAATGTAATATATCATGACACATTTATGTTCTGTTAAATTTTAAATATAAAATTAAAATTATATGAAATTTAGCTCCCAGCATCCATGAATAATAAAGCTTATTGGAATATATAGCCAGATCCTCTTTATCTCTGGGTGGTCTAAGGCTGTTCTTGCACAAGGACAGCAGAGCTGGGTATTTACAGCAGGGATCATATGTTCCAGAAAGCCTATCATTTCTAGCATCGGGTCCTTTGCAGAAAAACGCGCCATGCCCTGTTCTGAATCATGCTCAGAAATGTCGACCAGAGTGTGAGAGAGGGTGAGGGAGCCTTTCTGATAAAGGGGGAGTGGATGAAGCCACAGAGCATCTGGAGGACAAGGAATTTGAAGACACAAAAAGAAAGAAAGGGGAAGAGGCTCGCTTGAGGATGCCATATTGCCTGGGTTTTGCATATATGTGTTGCAAAAGTCTCCACAAAGGATTCTCACAGTCATAGGCATGCCCAAGGCAGGCTATACCTTGGGTATTTTGCAGGAGTTTGCTGCTTTCCTTTAAAGACGTGGCATGGTTCCTTTGGAGAGAGGATGAAGTTAGGAGATGACCAGTCATTCCTGATAATTCTGTGTACCAAGGCTAACTAATGTCTGCAATAAGGTCTAAAGGGCTCTATGTCCCAGTTGTTCTGATTCAACTATAAAAATGTTGTCTGTGAAAAAAATAAAGATAGCATAGAGAAAACAACAAAAAATTGTGTGTTTGGAGAAATCTACATTGTGTGTCTGTCTGTCTCTTTGGAACAAATCTATTTTAGATGAATGCCGATTAATTATTACATATGTGGAGATCAGTCAACATTTGGAGTTTTCAAATAAAGACACATTGATTGGAACTTGGCTAAAACCAGTTCAGCCACTTAGGGAGGTAGGATGACAGTTTTTTGTTGTTGTTGTTTAGAAGTCTGCCATTTTCATGTGTTTCTCTTATTTTCTTATTGCAGGGTAATGCCCTGTACTTCAAATCTGCCAGAAATGTTACAGTGAACATTCTCAATGACCAGACTAAAGTGCTAACTCAGCTAATAACAGGTAAGAAAAGGAAGAAGCTTAGCAGTGCCTGGTCCATGCTGGGCACTCAGAAATGTAAAGGTCAAAGGAAACCGCCATGTGAACTTGAAAAGAATGTCTGCTAGGCCAGGCTCGGTGGCTCAAGCCTGTAATCCTAGCTCTCTGGGAGGCCGAGGTGGGTGGATCGTTTGAGCTCAGGAGTTCGAGACCAGCCTGAGCAAGAGCGAGACCCCATCTCTACTATAAATAGAAAGAAATTAATTGGCCAACTAAAATATATATAGAAAAAATTAGCCGGGCATGGTGGCACATGCCTGTAGTCCCAGCTACTTGGGAAGCTGAGGCAGCAGGATTGCTTGAGCCCAGGAGTTTGCGGTTGCTGTGAGCTAGGCTGACGCCACGGCACTCACTCTAGCCTGGGCAATAAAGTGAAACTCTGTCTCAAAA
>VSMD01065470.1:0-44825 GCA_008750895.1 Mirza zaza
TGTATGAATCCGGAAATTTACTTAATTTCTATGTTCCAAGTTTTAGAATGTCTATCCAGAAATTACTCAATTTCCTTTCTGTAGCATACTATAGGGGTCAAGGCCCTTGGTCCTCTGAAGTTTCACTAAAAATCACTCATACAAAGCAGATTGACTAATAGAAGAAAAGGCATAAAAATTTATTTAACATGAGCCTTCAGAATGAAGATCCAACCTCCCAATGCGTTCCAGAAGCTTATATACCACCACTGAGGTTATAGAAAGAATGTGAGCTTAGAGCATGGTCCCAAAATAAGTTTCAATGGTAAATCGGGTTTTAGTGGCCAGCAAGGTTATAGAATGGGGAAAACAGGCAAAGGTTGTCTTGTTGTGTAGGTGAAACCTCACAGGTAGCAGCCCACAGAGAGAATAGATGGCAAATGTTTCTTTCAGATCTTTAAAGTGTCGGACTCAGCTAATCTTTCCTAGATCTAGGCAAGGGAAGGTCTGGTGGCCTCAATGCACATTCTCTATAGATACAAATTTCCTCTCCAAAAGACAGCCTTGCAAGGCCACTTCTGTTTGCTAGCCCTCTGACAGCCATCTCAAAATACGTCAAAAATATATTGGGGGTAAAATATTTTAACTTCCTTTAGTAAGAATAATTATACCTATCTTTTGTAGTCTTATTGTGAGACTTAAATTAATTCCTTTACCCGAAGTACTTACAACAGTGCTTGACACATAGTAACTTTTCAATGAGTGTCTGTTAAAACAAGAACAAACTACATGTAAAAATACAAGTACTTATTGATACAGAACATAAATGAAGTGTCAAATTTGACAACATAAATGTATAAGTAAAAAAATGACTGAAAGTGGGGAAGAATAGTGAATTGGAGTCAAGGGATACCATTTATAGTTGATAGAAACAACAATAACAAAAGCAACTAAGAGAGAAACAAAACTTAGCAATATAAGCATATAATTGAGTTAAATCAAAATCCATCATAGCAGGAAGCTAATAATAGATTATGACTATAATTAATAAATCAACAGCTAGCATGTAAGCTCATAATATGGGGACATAGAAGGAAACCAGAAGAAATAAAAGTGGTTCTCTTTGAGGATCAAGGAACATAAAGGAGGGTTCAAAGTGGGAGGTGGGAGTAGGAGACTGTTGCCTTGCATTTAAACTCTTTTGTAGTGTTTTATATTTTAACCATGTACATGCATTACTTTTATTAAAAAAATAAGTATTTTAACAAGAAATAAAACTAACTCTAAGATATCTGGAATCCTTGCTAGGAATTCCAAAAAACTCAGAGAGTTTGAAAAACATGAAAAATATAGAAAAGGAATGTCAATTTCTGGACAAAATTTGACCATTTAAAAATAATCTTGTAATTGATCAGAAGAGAGAGAGATAATGCTTACTTTTATTGATGAAGACAGCAAAAATGACAGTGCATCTGAAAAACAAGTGAGGCTTTATGCCAGTAAGTTGTTTACTTCTGTGACCTCTTGAAATCATCAAGCCTATTTTGAGGAGATGTTCAACTACTGATTTCAAGCTCTTTGTGTAGCTTTTGCTGTCCAGTTTGTTCTCCTTCTGGTCTCTTGCTTTCCTGGCTGTTCTCTATGAATATTTCTGCATCATTAGATTTCCTTTCCTGCGTTCCCAAAGGATGAGCACATATGTAGTTAGTCCTAGAAACTTGATCTTTATCCTGAATCTCTGCAGAAAAGCCATTAAAGATGGATCATGTGGACACTCTTTTTCTTTAATTAAGAAAATGTGGAATACATACTTAAAATAGCAATGCTTGCTTTGGTGAATTTCATCAATGTTTCTTAATGTGGGCCTCGTAGAACATGCATTTCTTTTCTTTCTTTCTTTTTTTTTTTTTTTTTTTTTTGCTGTTTGATTCCTTTGTTCTTTGGTCAGATTCTCAGACCTTAAACTTATAATCCTATTTCGTTGTTTGCATAGGCTAGAGGTGTCAATGATGAAAATACTTCTATCTGCCAAAACTAACCAGAGTTTCTCAGAAACTGGAAGGAAACTCTATCCCAGCAGCTTTGGTTGGACGCCTAGCAACCTTATTCTTCATATGTATGTGTTTCAAGAGGTTGGCTAAGAAGTGCTGCCTACTGAAAATTCCAAATTCTTGCCTCTCTTCTAAATGGTACAAGAAGACTCACATGATATTTCCAGCTGTAATGAAAGGGGAGACTATAAAATATAAACACGAGGTACTTTGGGGAGTAATGTTATCAGTGGCTCTGGCCCCATTCTCATTGTTTCACAGTTACATTAGGAATCCCCATCTTCCCTTTCTTTTCTCACCATTACACGTTATTTAACTGATCTTCATGCTTAGAGAAAACATGTCACTTCAACAGGGTACTTCAAAGGAGGGTGGTAGGAACTGTTTTCTCTTGGTGACTATTTGCTGCTAGATTCAGGGCTGGTGGTTCTTATGCTGGGTCCTATGTGGGCAGGAGCAGAAAGCCCAGGGGGGAGGAAGGAGCCACAGAGCCTGCCACCAACACCTCCAGCATGAAAGAAGAGGAAGACAGGCAACGCCACTGAAGGCTGGCATGGAGGGAATATCAGGAAGTGAGCATGGGGAGGTGAATGGGATGCAGAGGGAAGCAGATAGATTTTCTAGGAACTTTAAGGACTTTGAAGGACTTTTACTCTGGGAGAAATGGAGGTTATCAGAAAGTTTTGGCAGAAGAAATGAGGTTTTCAAAGGCTCTCTCTGACCGCTCGATTGAGAGTAGACTATGTGGCATTAAGAGTGAAGCAGGGAGGCTAAAATAAGTTCCTTACAATCAACCAGGCCACAGGCGATGGTTGCTCAGGCCAGGAAGGTGGTGGTGAAGGTAATGAGAAGTGTGTGGACTCTGGATCTATTTTGAAGATAGAACTGATAGGATATTAGTTGGGTGATATGAGAAAGAGAGGAGTGAGGGATAACTCCCAGGCCACGGCCTGAGTAACTAGAAGAATATAGGTGCCGTTTAATGAGATGGGCATGTCTTCAGGTTGGTGGGGAGACAGCAGGAGTTTGGTATAATATATATCAAATTTAAGAAATCTGTTCCACACACAAATGGAAAGTTGATATGAGTAACCAAGAAATGACCTTCTAACTTTACATATCCATTCCAAAAATTGAGTGCACACAGACTAAATATGACAAGATAAATTTATAGCTTGATGATAATCTTGGATCTTACCTATAAAAATGCTATGACAGATCTTCTGCGCTTTGTTGTTTTCGTTGAATAACAACTAAAAACATTTCTAAAAAGATAACTCAAAATAAAGCATAATAGTGAAGCTTAAAGATAAAATCGTTTACCCTTGTTCCCAAAACTGACACCAATGAGTTTCAAAAGCCCCGGGGCTCTTACTATCAGATCATCCATTGTTACAATAAAACATGTCATGTCAAAATTCATCAGGCATTTTCACAAAGCATATTTTACACTTGGCTTGCCCCTAAGCATTTAGATATTTATTTCTCCCTGAAGCCACCTATAAAGTTAGATTAGATAATTCTTAAGGGTTTGATTGTACTCAGGTGTGCTGACAAGCACAAACAATAAATCCTCGGGAAATTTCCAGATTTCAGTTGTTCTTTGTCTGTGCAAGTTGAATGAGAAAAATTTAAAGAGGCAGACTTTCATTTATTCGTTTTTATCTTTGCTGACAATTTTGTAGCCAGTTGCTCTGATTCAGAAGAGGTCTTACTAGCATTCTGCTCATATCCATAGTGGAGATCGGAGTCAACTGTGAGAGACCCCGATGGACTTGAGGCTTGAGAATTTTCCACTGCAGTTCTCACATGTCCTCATTCCCTGAACTGCTTCTCCCCACCCCTTTTTGCAAATGACTTTAGCCTCTAACTCATTTTCCCCACCAGTCTTAATAAACTCCAGACTGTCCAAATACCCAGACTGTAGGAACAATCCCTCTGTTCCCATTTCTGAAACTTGCACTCATTGGCTGGCCCCCTACTGCCAAAGTCTCATAAAACCTTCTGCCCTCCTTCCTCAAATTAGAACACTCCTTTCTAGCCTTCTGACATTTTCAAATAAAAGTTTATGTTAACTAGCCAATGAAGTCACGGTTATCCTGTGTCTTGTGGAATCCCATCACTCCCACTGCACGGCCTCTCCTGGCATAATTAAATGGTTGCTGGCAAGAGGAGAGACAGGAAGAAATGGATTGGGAGATGTGCATTCCTGGACAAAGGAAAAGTATGATCTAAGCAAGGAGTCTCTTTGCTGTGGCTCTAAAGGAAACAGTGAACAATTCAAGCTGTCCAGTGCCTAGAAAACTTGAAAGCAAGTAAATGTGAAATGTAGACAAGGAATAGATCCAATAAGCCCTCAAATGAGCAGTTCAAGAGTTTGGGAAGTGTAGGGAGTCATTGAAAATGGCTCAGTTGAGTAGTGACATAATAACTTACACAAAAAGAGCCAGCATGGGACACTCTTTCATAGTTTACAAAGTTCTGTCACATACAAGCTCTTATTTAGCTATTGGGTTTTTGTCATGAATTTTCCTCTGGCACAAATATTTGATCTGGATCAGAGAAAGAAATACTGGAGGTAAAAAGACCTGTTTGCAGCCTTTGGAATGGTGTCTGGGATTTTAAGTCTGAGTGATGGGATGGGGATAATGGGACCATAATTATTAAGTGTAGGGAACGTGAGGGGAAGAGGACACTGAAGACAGGTGGTAGTGATTCCTTTTTAGGACATACTGGATTTTAAGTGGTAACCAGATTTGCAGACATGTTTTACATGCCATCAGATCTACAGGACTCTATTTGACAATTGAAGCTATAGAATGGGAAGTTATCCATCTGGAAACTTGCGTGTGATGACCAAATGTGATCAAATAAAAAGAAAAGTCCAAGAATAGGACTCAAATAGGAGAAGGGAGAAGAGAACCCAAAGAATATTATAAACTTTGTGAGGACTGGTACTTGCTCTAATTGTTCAACATTGTAACTTCATCATCTAGTACTGTACCTGGCACCTAGTGGGCTCTTAAGAGTGTATGTAGACTACACAGATGAAGTATTGCCAAGGTGCCCTCCAGTGGGCGATGTCCCTTGCCTGTCAAGACAGACTCTGTCTGCAACATTCACGAAAAGATGGATGGTGGAGAAAGGAAAGCAAGAAAAATGTGCTAAGATAACTGGTTGGTTCAATGTTTCAACAGGACATTTTGCCCTAGAGCTATCCAAAGAAGGGCAAAAGGGGAGGAAAAGGAGAAAAATAATCTTGCCCAGTGAGGTCAATTCCCCAAGCCAGTGTGGCTTTGGTTTCTCTTTGTTTAAGTTTTTAATGAGTAATCATTTGTCAAATTTACCCATTGACTGTCAAAAATTCCATCCTTCCACCCTTTCTATTAATTTATAACCAGAGGAAATTCCTGGGAGATTTTTGAAGTTTTCCTTTATCCATTATTGAGATGAGCCATGGGCTGCACAATGCTTACATAACCTTTAGAATAAAGTCCGAAAAAATAAAAAGTGACTCAAATGGCAGTTTTATGAGATTTCTGCAGGGTGGGTTTCAGGATGATGCTTTGAATCTGTGATTGAGATCATAGTTTATTTTCAGCACTGGCTATGTGAGGGATTTGTTTTACTTTTAGCACATCACACACAGTGGAAGGAGTCTGGATGTGTTTTCTTTAAATCAGTTCAAACTTCTTTGGGGAGCCAGGATCAACCAATTACCAAACAAATAGACTAAGAAAAAAGTTGAATGTTATGAGATAACAGTTTATAATAAAAATGGAATTATTAACAAATATATACAAACAAACCTGTTTTTCCACATATTTAAAGGAGGAAAAACCAATACTGGGAGTGGTTGTGGAGAAGTGACCAATTAGCATATGTTAGTTCACTCATTCAGATAAAGAATATTCTTGTGCTCATATAGCTATACTGCATTTCTCTACTTGGAATGTATTCTTTCCTCTTCCTGTGAGTGTCAAGTATCCTTCTTCCTCCCCATCTTCTGGAAGCTCTTCACCACCTTCTCTTGACTCCAACCTGTGTTTCCTATAGAAGCCACCATGTTCTTATAAGACAGCACTGTGGGTTAGTCCTTTGGTTAGTGCAGGGATAGGCATCTTTCCCACGCTGCACCATTCAAAACTCTTTCCTGAGCAATTTTAACCCCCAGATAAAGAAGACACTCAGTGCCTTTCTGGGACATAGAAACTATAAAATGGGAAATTAGTTGTCAAGTGTGACCTTCCTCCCATCCCCCAGCTTACCCCATAGAGAAGATGAATCTTCAGTGAAAGAGAATGAAGCCAACCCCCAGAGCAAAGCAAAAGTGAGTTGAGGCAAGGAATAGGAGCGGGGGGTGGGGGGTGGGGGGGAGATAGGGAGAGAGAGAGAAGATCCTACAAAATTCAGGTCAAGGTTTCCTGTTGTTCTAAGGCCCAGATGCATGCTTCTTGTTTCTTCAATCCTTAGTTTTCATAAACCAATAAATCCCTTTGCCTGTTTTAGTTGTCTGAATTATTCGAAGTTGATTTTCTGTTACTTATAACACAGAACACAAAACAATTTCCTGGCCCTCCCAAACAAAATAAAGGTAACAATAAAAACAAATATAATTGGTGCTGTATAGCTGTTCATGGCTGGGTAGATTCAACAATTATAACTCCATGAAGACTTATGAAAGGCAGATGACTTTAGCTCCCAAGAGTCCATGAGGTTTAAGAGTACAGGAGTCACAAAATTAGGATGAGCTAAGAGCAAGCTAAGAGATTGACAAAGATCAATATTCTCCCGTCCAAGAGTACATAGCAACACACCTATTTAGAGAAATAGAGGTGAACAACTCTATTCTAGAGTCTTCTTTTAATATAGGTTATATTTAGTTTACACAAGGAAGAAATAAACAAAGCTGATAATCTTCATAGCTTTGAGCCCATCAGCCTTCCTAGTTGCTTCCTAAGTTAAAAAGAGTACAGGATCCTTTCTGGGAGAGATGAAGGGAAAGTAGATGAACTACTCTGGTATGGAAAAGCTGTAAACATTATAAAACCTATCTGTAGCCTGATCCAAGCTGACTCCTATTATATAACTTGACTTGAAAATCATGCAGGTCCAAAATGAAGACAAATTCTCTCCAATTATCAATCCATGGAGCATTCCTTGGGGAGTTTATGTAATTTTTATCTGCTTTATAAAGGGAAATAGTAAACATACCCCCCTTCAAAAATAAGTAAACGTTTAAAATTCAAGTAAAAGGCGGATGGAAGTGGAGAAGCAAATTCTAGTTACAAATGACCAAACCCATAATTTTATACTCTACAAGCATCTAAATAAACAAAATCATGCAGTATAAACACTGCTGATAAAGGACTACCACATAGTATTTAATAGCCCTAGCAGACAGAATAAATATTTTTTTTTACAAAATAAACATTCTCTATAGTTTCTGAAAAATTATTTTTAAGCAAAATATTTTAAGAAAAATATTTTAAAAATTATTTTTAATTATTTTAAAAAAATTATTTTTTAATAATTTAAAAAATTATTTTTAAATTAAGAAATTAAGCAATGTCTCTTTAATTTCCCATTTAAAGTATTTTAAATAAGGAGACAAATTGAGGAAGATAAAGATGTTTGTGAATCAAGAATGTCCATAATTACCAGTCAAGAGTTTAGTTTGAGTAACTTTCCAAAACTTTAAATAGAAAATAATCGGTATAGCGTATATTCAGTCAATATCATACAGAAAGCTAACTTGGTGTCCAACACTAATCATGATGATGAATTTTTCTGAATAGTTCTCTCTTCATATATTCAGGCCTATAAGCATATTTTCATTGTCAGACCATATAGTTGCACTTCTGGGTGGAAAAAAATAATTAGTCAAAAGTGGTTTAATATACCTTGTTGTTAATAATTACTATACTCCAGCACCTCTAACGCCAGTACTTATAACAACTACTCTGGAGATTCAGACAAGGGAAATTCTAGCTGCTGTGCTCCACTTAGAAGCTAATGACTATTGATACTCCACAGAGCAACTGCATTACCATAGTTGTAATGCAGTTTATCCCTTTCTTTGCCACTACTACCTCTCTCTCTCTTCTTTTCTCACTCCCCAAACTCTTCTTTCTTCCTTTAGTCTTCCACTTCCTCATAGCTCCTTCTTTTCTCCTTTTTTTGTCTTCCAGTTTCTCTCCTATTTCCAATTGCTCATTCCTTTGGTGTATCTATCTAATTTTCAATCTTTCAAAGAGAGACCTTTTTGTTCTGATAATTGGTATTAACCTCAATGCAGAGGGCTCTTATGCCAAGTTACCTCATTAGTTACTGGCCAACCTGTACTTTGCCTTTTCCTAACTCACTTTTGATCTAATTAACAGTACCTAGTGGGGCAGGGTCATTTAGTCATTTTCCTTAAGGAACTTGTGGCTCGAGGGTCACTTGGAGCAATATGAACTCGTGCTCCTTTGTCAATTCCTTTGCCACAGCTGCTATGGGAGTTATAAAAACACACACACATGCAAAACTTTTCAGAGCATCTGAAGGCAGAAATGATTATTCAAAGAGCTGAGGACACGCTTGACCCCCCTGCCACTGCTGGTGTCTGTGTACATGATCCAGGGGCCTGGGAATCAATCCACCCTGCCCACTGCCACCAGTGTCCATGCACACCATCCAGGAGCTTGAGGACAGGCCCACCGTGCTTAGCACCACCACTTCTGGCACCTACATGTGTCACCCAGGAATGTGGGGATCAGCCCGCCCCTCACCACCAACATGCCTGCTGCCCCTGCCCGTGCACATTGTCTGTGCACATGCTACTGATACATGTTTGTGCCATCTAGGCAGAAAAAGACAAGCCTACCCACATTGCTGCTGGTACCTGTGCATGCCTCCTGGTGTTTGGGACTGGCCTGCCTGGCTTGCTTCCATACACATGTACCACTTGTCTGGTGACTGGCTTTCTTAGTCCACTGTCTCTGGTCCCCATATGAGCTGCTCAGAGGCCCAAGGATTGGCCTACTGGTGCTACTGCCATCACCAAAGCAACACACACCACGTGGGGTCCCAAGGACCCATGTGCCCAGCCTGCTGCTGTCACTGCTAGCATATGAGCATGCCACCTGGTGACAGACCCTGGGACTATCCTGCCCATATAGACCACCTCTAGTGCCAATATACACCACCCAAGGGCCTGAGAATCGGCATACCCAGCCCATCACTGCCACCACTGGTGCCAGAGGACCAACCTGTCTGGTGTTCCTGTCTCCACTGAGAACTGCACCCTAAGCCACCAAGGTATTCACAGACACTACTGATGCTGATTAAAGCAGAAGACAGTGTGCAGAGACTACACTACTTTGCCTACCTAGAATCAAAGCCAAAACAGCCCACCCAACCAACACTATAGATATATCCATAGGAAAAATTCTTTGCTTATATAAGAGAAAATCCACAAAATTGGAAGAAGCTTCCAGATCTACACCAGACACAGATATCAACATTAGAACACAAGAAACATGAAAATGCAAGGAAACATAACATCGCAAAGATGTGGAATCAACTCAAGTGTCCATCAATTCATGAGTGGATTAACAAAATGTGGTATATATATCTATACCATAGAAAACCATTCAGCTATGAAGAAGAATAACTTAATGCCATTTGCAATGATTTGGATGGAACTGGAGAGCATTATTCTAAGTGAAGTATCTAAGGAATGGAAAAACAAACACCACATGTACTTATTATTAAATTGAAACTAACTGAGTAGCACACATGTGCATAGAAGAAAGTAAAACTTATGAGAAATCAAGCACTTGGGGAGAAAAGGATGGGTGAAAACCTACCTAACTGGTACAATGAACACTATCTGGGTGATGGGCATACATATAGCCATGACTCAAGCATTTTTAAAAGTGATCCATGTAACCAAAATATTTGTACCCAATAATACTTTGAAATAAAAAAAAGTAGGCAAAGGATCTGAATAGACATTTCTCGGTAGAAGACATAAAAATGGCCAATAGGTATATAAAAAATGTTCAATATCACTAATTATCAGGGAAATATAAATTGAAACCACATGTGATATTATCTGATCTCAGTTAGATTGGCTATTATCAAAAAAAAATAACAAATGTTGGCAAGGATGTGGACAAAATGAACCTCTTATATGCTGTTGGTGGAAATGTAAATTAGTACATACATTATGGAAAACAGTATAAAGATTCCTCAAAAAACTATCAATAGAACTACCATATTATCTAGGAATTCCACTTCTGGGTATTTATCCAAAGGAAGGGAAATCAGTCTATGAAAGTGATACTTGTACCTCCATGATTACTGCAGCACTATTCCCAATTGCCAAGATACGGAATCAACTTAAGTGTCCACCAATGGATGAATGGATAAAGAAAATGTAGCATATGTACAAAATGGAATACTATTCAGCCATAAAAAGAAGGAAATCCTGTCGTTTGTAGCAACATAAATGGAACTGATGGTCATTATATTAAGTGAAATAAGTCAGGTACAGAAATACAAATATCACATAATCTCACTTATATGTAGAAACTTAAAAAGTTGATCTCATGGAGGTAGAGAGTAGATTGATGGTTACCAGAGGCTGGAAAGAATGCGAGGGGAGAAGGAATAGAGAGATATTGGTTAAAATATTCAAAATCACAGATACATATGAGTAATAAGTCCTAGTATTCAATAATAGCCCAATAGGATGACCATAGATAACTCGTTGTATGTTTCAAAATAGCTAGAAGAGAAGATCTGAAATATTTCCCAAACAAAAAAATAATAAATGTTTGAGGTGATGAATATCCTAAATATCCTGAATTGATCATTACATATTGTATACATGTATCAAAATATCACATGTACCTCATAATTATGTACAACTATTATGAATCAATAAAAAATAAAATTTAAATTAAAAAATTTTAAAATCCTTAGAATACAAAGTTAGTTTCATCTTAAAAGCTAATTATTTTAAGAAAAAGTTTACCTCATTCTTAAACTTTAAGGCAATTGCGTCAATCAATAGATGATCCTGTGACTACTTTAAGCATTTTATTTACAAATTTATTTTCATATTAACCTAACAGAAAAACAAAACACATTCAAATGGCTCAAGAGACAGATTTACATGCTTTAGTCATTCCAATCACACAAAAAAACCTGATTTTTGATCCTCCATGTCTTCCAACTAATCTTTGCAGCCTTTAAAGAATCACCTATATTCATTGTGTCCAGTATCCTACCTTTCATTTATTCTTTTAACTTACCCCGTTTACCTTCTGCTCCTACCGCCATTCAACTATGACTGTTCTTGCTAAAGTCATGAGTGATTTTTACAATACCAAATGCAATGAACACTTTGAGTTTTCCTATTATGTGAGCACGGTTCAGAAAATTAACCCAAATGTGGAAATAGACAAAGGACATCACTAAGTGTCCTTTTAGTAGAGTGCTAGTTATTGTCTTGTTTATCTGGATATTCTATAGGGGTATGCAATTTGATTGAATTTTTATTGACTAGGCTATTTTTCAACTCAGTAGGGGTAGAGTTAATTTACAGAGAAAAACTGCTATCAATGCAAGTGATTGTTGACAGAGAAATGCATTGATTTCCACCTACTGCAATAAATTTATTTGGCTTAGAATAGATGCAATTGATTTCCATCAGGTAGAAAAGGTGGCCCCAAACATTATGGTTTATTGGCCTGTGGGTTATTAACCAATTTTTTGTTAGTAAATTAATTTCAGCGTGCCTTTGGTTATTCAAATCTTTGGCCTTCAAATTCTCTTCTGAACTGGTTTCCTCATTAATTAATGAATTGAATACATTCTTTGACTTATGTGGATTTTATGTTTTTATGAAAGTCATATTTTTAGTTTTTTGAAAATTATAATTTTGGATCCTCAGACAGAACTCTCTCTAGCTTGAAACAGTCTCTTAAATTACTTTCCATTCTTCTAGTCTTTCCTTTACTTCTCTGGGTCACTCTTCTTTGATTTTGTCTACAGATCCTTTCCTTATATTCATTATTTAGATATTGGAGGTCCTTGGTGCTTGGTTACCAGACCTATTCTCTTTTTTACATGATTTCTCTAGGTGATTTCATTCACTCTCCTGCTTTCTTCGATATGCTGAAACATACCAATTTATATGTTTAGGTCAGTCCTCTCTTTTTGTATATCTAGGCATCTACATAACGTGTCCATTTGGTTGATTCACACCCCCCCAAATTTGTTAATGCTCAAATTGAACTTTTTTAATAGTCTACAATACTGTCTTTATAAACATAGAAATACCACAAAAATACTTGAATGATCTTAAAGTATAGTGAAGTATTTGTGCTAAAACAGACTACTACACAGTCATAGAGATTGGGATATTTTTGTCTACTAGATTCCATGTCTTCTTCCTCTGGATGATGTTGAATAAATGTAAAATTTCTGCATCTTGGTCTTCCCATTTCTGTAATCGAGGAAGGCCACCCACCTTCTGTATTCTTTCTTTAAACTGGGAAGTGAACAGCTGATAACATTTGAATTCTTCAAATCTATCATATATATTAGGATATTCCTAAATCTCCTCAAGCACATAGATACAGATTATTTTTTTCAACTCAAGTGACTATAAATTAATCACATAATAAGATATAGTTAATTACCCTGAAATGGCTAATTACTTTGCTATTCTTAGGGTGGCTGAGGCCTGTTTCTAAACTCATGAGGGACAAAGAAATTTGTGGGAAAGAGCTTATCCCAAAGAAATGAAGATATGTAGGGAAGCCAGTGGGCTGATAATTAAAAGGGAAGGGTGATTCTGAACACGATTGTCATCTAGGGCTGTGGTCCCCAACCCCCAACCCCCAATCTCCAGTCCATGGCCTGTTAGGGACCTGGCTGCAGAGCTCCCCCCACCCCCACCTCTACCTCTGTCGGTGGAAAAATTGTCTTCTATGAAACTTAGCAACAGGGGGTGGAGGGGTACAGCAGGAGGTCAGTGTTCGATAAGCGAGTGAAGTTTCATCTGTATTTACAGCCACTCCCTGTCACTGCCTGAGCTCGCCCCACCCCAGCCCCCTGCCCCAGTCGGTGGAAATATTGTCTTCCATGAAACTGGTCCCTGGTGCCAAAAAGGCTGGGGACCGCTGATCTAGAGTATGCCCTAGCTCAGCTCCTGTGGACTCACAACTGAGCTTGTGGAAGATAAAATTTTAATGAAAGAACAAGTAAAAGTAAAAAAGCTGTTTTTCCTTGGATATCTCTGGGATGTCAGGGTCATAAGCACGGGAGTGGCACTGCTAGTGGTGACAGCAGTACTAGCAATGAAAGCAGTAATGCTAGTGGAAGCAGAGTTCACTGCAGCTGTGGATGGATGTCAGTACCCTTGTCATTGAGTGTAGTTACTCTTGATATAGATCTAATGACTTCTTTTTCTGCAGGCAGGGGTGGTCTCAGTCTGGAAGGCAGTGGCAGTAACAGAAGCAACAACAATGGTGTTTTTGGCAGGATGCACAGATGCTACTGTTGGCATCAGCTGCAGCCAGAGTGTTCATCACAAGGACTCATGACAAAGTCGGTATAGAATGCAGGAACGCCATGGCAGTCAAGAGGCTTAGTTCTCAGCACACGAGGGAGAAACCCTCTGGGAACTACAAACTCCACTGGTAAAAATCTTAAGGGAGAAAGCAGTTCTTTTGGCACACAAGAGCGTGGACTTTGACAAATAATATTTGGCTGTTGATTCTCACATCTTGTCCCCAGGCTGGTATGACTGAGGAAATACAGGTCTCATCCTTTCCATACCAGCAGCTGCACCTTCCTCACTGAAGTCACTCACTGATGTTCTTTGAGGAGTGAAGGCTAAGAAATTTCTGCTGCCAACACATGCTGCTTTGAGCTGCATTCTATGGTGCTCTGTCATTGTAATGATCAATGCCAAGACCAGTGTTTGTGGCAGAACAAGAGTTGATGTCTGTTTTTTTTTTTTTTTTTTTTGAGACAGAGTCTCACTCTGTTGCCCAGGCTGGAGTGCCGTGGCGTCAGCCTAGCTCACAGCAACCTCAAATTCCTGGGTTTAAGCAATCCTGCTGCCTCAGCCTCCCGAGTAGCTGGGACTACAGGCATGCGCCACCATGCCCGGCTAATTTTTTCTATATATTTTTAGTTGGCCAATTAAATTCTTTCTATTTTTAGTAGAGATGGGGTCTCGCTCTTGCTCAGGCTGGTTTCGAACTCCTGACCTTGAACGATCCTCTTGCCTCAGCCTCCCAGAGTGCTAGGATTACAGGTGTGAGCTGTTATGCCCAGCCTAAGAGTTGATGTCCTTAACAAGGAATAAAAATTTAATATTTTCCTATACCAAACAGGCCATTCCATTCTCATGTCCTGACACACATTTGGTGTCTCTCTGAGAAAAGCAGCTGCAGGGGGGATTCCCTGGGCATAGATACTCATGCTTCTGCCATGTGACCCGCCCTCCTCACAGTTAGTTGGAACAGGGACTGATGCCTGATACAAAGGTAGCCCATTTAGAGGCCACTACAAAAGCTCTTCAGTAATGATGACGATGGGATGAACTAATCAGATTCTCTCTCTGGGTGTATTTGAAGGCCTGGCATCCAGAAAATTTGGCAAAGTGAAGTGGCACAGGATGAGGGAGACAGAGAGAAAGAAGGCATTATGGATACGTCGTGAGCCCTGAGTTAGAAGCAGCCCAGAAGCAAAGCAGATAGGAGTTGAGGGAGATAGTTAGAAAGGGTCGGTAGGCTCAGAAGTGAAAGCAGAGATTAAGATAACTTGAGTCACTACTAGGATGGCATACTGGAGTAGGAAGCATGATATTCTGAATGCCACCTTAAATGGTTCTTTTCCTTGAAACCTAAGTGGGCAGCTCTATTAAAAAGTCAAATAATGTATTAGTTGAATATGAATGAATGAGACCATGATAAAGTCAAGAGAAAAATCATAGTATTTAAGAGGTGGACCATTTAATATGCAAACAAATTCTCAGAAAATGCACAGGCTTTTTTGTTTGTTATTTTTGCTTACTTTGCTTGTGTGACAAAGTATTCATAGATAATCTAGATAACCCATACTTCAAAATATGTAATCTATACCAACATAAACTCTTTGGTTATTTTCTGTCATTCTTATTTCAATGGGCATTCTTATATTTAACTTTATATTTCTCTGCTCCTTATAACCCAAAAGAGCTTAATGATTCCTCATTTTACCAAGTCTCTTTAAAAATAAAATCCCATAACCTGAGGTAACTTGAGTGTGTCTCTGTTCACGACACCATAAAATAACATAATGTAAGGAGAGGAGACAGGGGAACAGGTGGTAAGTTTGTGTTGCCATTTGTGCATAGAAAGGTTTGAATACGTTTTCTGAAATAATAAAGATTAACCCACAGGAAGACCAAAATTACTCTTTCATAGCCCACCTTCCAATTTGTAATTTAAAGTTTCTTTCTCTTTCCCACATTTACTCAGTTATTCTTTTCCCTAACAACAGTTTATACCATATGATCCCTATTAAGAGAACAGCCGCCAACTTGGGATCTAATAACACCTCACCTTCATGAGGTGCTGATGGATCAGGATGACATGCTCACACCTCTCAGACATTCTCTGGGTGAAAACCAGGGTGTAAAAATAGAATGAACCACCAACTGCGTTCACCAATTCTAATTTACCACGAGGACAAATGTTAGGCGTTAAAGGTCAACAATATAACTTCTGGTGGTCCTCACCAAAGCTTCTAGCACTTAATTGAGTTGCATTTAAAGATCATGCCTTTAGATGCTGTCATTTCTTTTAGCTGCCCCAAAATACAATTTCTATAAAGTCAAAGTTGAATTCAGTTCTTGACCGAATGATTCTAAAGTGTGACTGGAGGAATAAGCAAGTAAGATTCACCAATAAAATCCTAAGGAAAAAAACAAAAGTAATTGGCAGGGCTTTGCCCTGCTAGATATTGAATTGTATTGTAAAGCTACAGCAATTAAAACTCAGTGATTTTGAGTAGACTTCCAGTCTGAGATTTTTTTTTTACATAATTACACCAAAGGATTCTGTAAAAATACAAAATACATTTTTTATTGTCAGTAAATATGTGTCATAAACATCCTTCATCCTTATTCTATCTATAACCCTTACACCCAATGATGGAGAACCTTTATTTCATCCAATACTATACTGTGGGCATTTAAAAATTAAATATGTATCACTTTTATAGTCATAGCAACTCAATAAAATATTTCAAAATCCCATTATAAGTTAGCTTCTAAGAATGTATTTATTTTATCCTAACTATGATTATAAATCTAATGTAATTAACATATCATTGAGAGTATTGAATAAATGTTAATAATTTATTTGAAGTCTGAATGTCCCCCCTTCCTACATTTTCTCTCTCAAAGAGAGAGATATAAATGAATATAAATGGATATAAAATATATATTTTATATCCATTCAAATAGGTTTAGAATACTGAGGAATTCTAGAAAAACAGAGGTGTATATCTTTTCTATATTCAAATAAGTGCCATTGGAAAACAGCCAAATCATTTATTAATTGAATTTACATGAACAAGAACATGGCAAGGTCAAGAGAGAAATGAAAGTATTAGGAGCCAGACCATTTAACATACAAATGAACTCTCAGAAGATGCACAAATTTCTTTGCTTACTTTGCTTATATGACTAAGAACTATGTATTCATGGGCTGGACAGATAAAGTGCATTTCAAAATACGTGATATGTACCAATGTAAAACTTTTTTGTTGTTTTCTTACTTGGGTCCTGAGGTAAGGACACATCCTGGTTGGTAGGAGTGGGGATTTTCCCTACCCAGAAAGAATGGTCCTACTCTCAGTAATCCTGGAAAATGGTTACTCTTGGAGCAGAAAATGAATTGTGAAGAGGCCTCTACAGCTCTGTTAGTTAATAAGGGGAATGTGAAGAAGGAAGGGATATTGATGGGGATGGTGATAAAGACAGACATGGAGAAATTGGGAGAGTGATGGTCCATATTTTGCATATGGTGGCAGTTATTATAGAAAGAAAAATAGTACAGTAGATGGGCAGTCTCTGGGTAGCAAGTTTGGTTCAGCCATTGTGGAGTCATAGGGAGCAAATCTGGCTTTCACATAACGAGTGATGGTAAGGGCAGCAGGGATGAGCCTAAATCTGGTGAGAACCCTGTTCTCTCCCTGGGATGGAGGGAGGCCTCAGCAGGGGACATCAGAAGAGGATAACCTGCCCAGAGATGGCTCAGGAGTTAGGCGAGGATATCTATTTCATATTGTACTCATGTATTATTTTGATGTGCAACAATTGCTCTTTAGGCCACATAGAAGCATCCTCACTTCAAAACAGCAATATTAACGTTGTCACATCCAAATGGCTGTTACAAAACCATAACATCAAAATTTCATATATCTGGCAAAAAGACAAAACAGAATATGTGGGGATTTTATTTTATTTTAATGTTTGCCACACAACTCTTTATTCAAACAAAATCTCACATAGAAGCCCAGATATATGAAAAAATATAAAAGCTGATCTGGTGAAAGAAGGACCAGGAGACTCAGTCCTCACCCTCATGGAGGACTGATGGTCTCCCTGAAGCCCTCTTAAATCACTTTACAAAGGATCTAAAGGGCCCTCAGAACTCTGCAAGTTAATATGAAAAAAATCACTGGAACTGAATCTAAAAGCACACCTAAGAATATTTGAGAACAAAAGTAGTGTTTCAAATAAGTGAGAAAGAAAATGGAGAGAGAATAACTAAATAAAGAAAGAGAATCAGGGACAAATCTGGAAGAAGCTACATCAAACTGTTACTTTGTATTTATTTTTTGATGATTTTTAAAACACTTTTTGAATATTATCAGTGATTTTTTTAACTTTTTGCTTTCTGCCAGTGTATTATTTTGTGTTATTTTTTATTACACACAAAGAAGAAAAAGTAGATAGAAGTAAAGCCAGAGTGTAAAATGAGTCAGATTGAGACAAATCTGAGAGCTCCTTAGTGACTCAAAACTTGAGAGATAAGGTTCCTAGTGTGACGGAAATCAGCAGTTTACATTTGCCCGGCATTTGCTCATTCTGTGCTCATACAGCCGTCAGCAACCAGGGCAGACAAAAGGCAATAACTGTTGGTGACAGTCTCTTTGTCAGCTCTCCCCTCTGAGGAAACAAGGTGAAATAGGAAATAGCATATTTTAGTATTTAGGCTGCAAGCTCATCAGAAACGAGAAGCCCTGTAGCGTGTCTACATATTACATTTTGTCAAGTCTTTCCTATTGTAAGCACTTTCTCTTTCTCTTTTGATGACTAATATTTTTTTTCAATATTTAACAAGTTGGGTTTTTTCCCACTGTCTGTGGACAAACAAGAGAATGAAAAGCTAAAGCAGCACCAGTTTATTTGTCTTACTACGCTGAAAGCAACATATTATAAAATTATCATGGAACTGTTTCCTCTAGACACCATGGCACAGAATAGGTAGAGGTAGTTAGAAATAGTTAATGTGCTAATTTTTCAGTATTTGTTGAATGTAACTGCACATTGGTGCTTTTATTGTGCTTGCCATTAGATTGCCCTGGGGTATCATTCTCAGAAGCAAAGGCAGGAGATGTTTCATATTGATTTTCTCTAGCTCTCACAGTATTGTACGTGAAGTGGTTCAACAGTAGTGCTTTCCAACTGCTGCTGCTACAGCTGTCGTTGAGGAAAGAGGCTACCACTGAGAATGAGGCATTCACCACAAATGCAAAATTCAAGGGGAAATTGAAAAACTCAGCACGCTTGATTGACTATCTTGGCTTGGGTGGGGACCCAAAAAACTCAGTATTCAACATAAATAATTTTTTAAGGCAATATTTTTAAAAAAATCAAAATTAATGCCAAAATTCATGAAGAACAAACATGGTAACGTTAAATAAAAATAGGTTGTTTTTTCTACAACCCTGTATTAGTGTGCCATAGCAATACTCATTCTCAATCAGTAGTGTCCTCTACCAGCGGGTTTATTTGGGTTGACAATGTCATGCACACAGATTGGGCAATGGAGAGCTTTGAATAGAGTCATGTTTTTTCACAAGAGAGCTTCTCTTAACTTTTCCCACCTGGTTCAAAATGTAGAAGTCTATTTTTATAATTGTATATAGGAACACGCATTCTTCCTTTTGTCTCAGGCTCCAACATGGCTTGGCAGGGCGTCACGTATTATTAGTGATATTTTCATGAAGTTTAAAGAAATGAGCTAATTTGCCCAAGGTCATGGAAGCTAGTGAGTCTTCTGACTGGTGTTCTGTCCCAGCTCAGACTGCCTTGCTTAGTATGCTACATCACACATGCTGTAAGTTAACTGTGTTGAGGCAACACTCCTTCATATTATACTTGAGATTCTGGTTCTCTAGTGGGCAAAACCATGTAAGCAGCATGTCTCAAACATGCAGAGCTTCCCAATGGGTATGGTGAGCCACGGGGACGCCAATCCTGCCAGCCTCGGAAGCAGCTGGACAAGGCCTGGGTCGCTGATGCCTTGTTCTCCTGACACAAGTCCTTTTGCCTTGATGCATTGTAAATATAAAATTACATTTACATATATACATCTATATTATGTTTACATATAAAATTATGTTTATGTATACATATGTAATGTTTATATATACGATTATGTGTATATATGGGGATACATACACACACACACACCAACACATACATACATATACACCATGGTGTTAAAAAGGTCGGAAGATACAGAATGCTGCCAGACCCAAACTCATATCTCTTTGGGAATTCTAAGTCTCTAACACTCCTTCTGTGCTGCTCTCCTCCCCTATCCAGTAAAAATTAGAACCATGATGTTCTAATTTGCTAATTTGAAGCTAGTGATTTCCATAATTATTACATGATTTAGATCTTCTTCATTCCTCCTTCCATCACCTCTTATATTATCTACATACAAGTCTATCTCTTTCATTAAAAACTGTACAGGGCTTATGCCTATAGTCCTAGCACTCTTAGAGGATGAGATGGGAGGATTGCTTGAGGTCAGGAGTTTGAGACCAGCCTGAATAAGAGTGAGACCCCGTCTCTACAAAAAAAAAAGAAAAAAAAAAAGGAAAACTTAGCCAGGCATAGTGGTGCATGCCTGCAGTCCCAACTACTTGGGAGACGGAGGCAGGAGGATCCGTTGAGCCCAAGAGTGTGAGGTTGCAGTGAGCTATGATGATGCCACTGCACTCTAGTCCGGATGACAGACCAAGACTCTGTCTTAAACAAACAAACTAACAAACAAAAAACTATACAAAACTTCTTTGAGTAGTTGGAACTTGTGTTGTTTCTTTGTGCACTTTCTTCCTTCTCCTTCTTCAACTCATGTCTCATGCAGTGCTCGGCACAAACTGAGTGCTTAATAAATGTTAATCAAAGTAAGAATTAGAACAAGAAAATGTGCCCCTGTGTCCTCCTTAGGGGATATGTTGGGAATGTTTCAACACACACAGATCTATTTGGAATTCTTAACTCTTAACAATCCAGTCAAATATTCCTTGTCGTCATCTTTGTATTAGGTACTGCAAAAACAGCAATTTTTGCATAAGAATGTATAATTTAGGTAATATTAAAAAAAACAATAGCGGCCAGGCGCGGTGGCTCACGCCTGTAATCCTAGCTCTCTGGGAGGCTGAGGTGGGTGGATTGCTTGAGGTCAGGAGTTCGAAACCAACTTGAGCAAGAGCGAGACCCCGTCTCTACTATAAATAGAAAGATATTAATTGGCCAACTAATATATATAGAAAAAATTAGCCGGGCATGGTGGCACATGCCTGTAGTCCCAGCTACTCGGGAGGCTGAGGCAGTAGGAGCGCTTGAGCCCAGGAGTTTGAGGTTGCTGTGAGCGAGGCTGACGCCATGGCACTCACTCTAGCCTGGGCAGCAAAGTGAGACTCTGTCTCCAAAAAACAAACAAACAAAAAAAACAGTTTTAGGTCCCAAACTAGAAATTAGTTGCTAAAACTATTACTCGAATGACATTTGCCTTCCATTCAGGCACCCAATCAAGAGATGATATATACCATATGATTCATTATACGAGGCTCCTATTCAATATAATATTTATTAGCAGTTATTTAAGACATTGTTTGAAGTTACTTTATAAAATCGCAGCTTGCTTGCTAATTTGATTTCCATGAGGTTGTGATATCTGATAGAGGTAAACTAGCTTGAGGGTTAATTTACTTAAAGGAGAAGAGCAAGTTTTATTCTCAGCTCTGTTTAGCTGGGCTTTTTGGTTTTCTTTTGTTTTTAAAACCAAGACTTTCTCTCTCAGTGCATACCTCAGTGGGAGTATAGTTGCTTAGTAACCGTGCACTGACTGGGGGCTGTTGCTCTCCTCTAGGAGCAATACCTGGGAGGAACCTGCATGTGAATGAGACGGCTGTCAGCAACACTACACTCAGAGGATTTACCCAGTGCAGAGAGCTCTGACAGAACACACCAGAACTCCTGAGCCCCTGGTATTCTGGTTCACTTGAATTGTCCTCCAGCCTATTACATATTTTTTTCACACATGTAATCATTTGTTTGCAGTCTGAAAATATAAAACCACTCAAGAAAAGGAGGCCAAACTATTGGTAAGAAACTTCTAATCCACATTCAATCTTACAATGTGTGTGGTAAGCAGCTGAGTGATTTATCTTGTTCTCCTATGTCTGTTTAGTTCCCAAGTTGTGTGTCCTTCCCTTGGATGGAATCCATCTGTTGTTCTGCTCCCAGTGTGCTATGAGCATTTGAAATTCAATGTGAATAGAGTAGAATCGTTTTATTTTCATTATTTCTCTTTTTCTTTTTTTTTAATTTTGCTAATTTTTGTCCAGCTACTAGGTTAAAAATATCAAATATTAATAATTCAGAAAAAAAGACAAAAACAGTGGAAGCAAACATTATCGTGGGCTTACTGTGGGCAAGGTACCATAGTTTACACATATTGCCTTTTTGGTGGTCACAACAATTCATTGAAATTGTATGTGTGTGTTTGTGTGTGTGTCATATTGGGGGTGGGATCCTAATATTATCTCAGTTTTGCAGATTAGAACCTGCAGTTTAGAGACACAGAGTAACCTTCAAGGTCAAATAGCAATTTGCAGAGCTACAACTGAAGCCAGGAAATCTTAATCACCATGCCACACTATATTGGTAAAATTACTTTAAATTACTTCAGAGAAAGGTCCGTTGTCTACAGCATACATTGTTAATGCATGTCATATAATGCTCTGGTGTTAAAATCCAAATAACTCAATTGGTTTCTTGGAAAGATGCTCAGAATAAAAAAGCCTCTGCTTGGTCTTCATCTCCGAAAGAATGCGGTTCAGCAAGAAGGTTAAGAACACCACCACTTTGTAATAACACGCTATCATTTTATGGCAGAATTCTGGGCCATCGGAATTTCCTCTGGATAATTAATAAAGCACTGCTTGTACAGACAACCCATGTTTATTGGTCCCTCTGAGGGAGAAAAGAAAAATGGAGGGGAAAGGTCGCAGGGACGGTGTGAAAGAAGACCCTGGGGAAAGAGAAAAATCAGGACTTCTCTCCAGCTCCTCTTTTGTTCCCTCGGCTAAGTTATTTGGCATCCTTTTCTTCTCTCTCTTCTTTCCATTAACCTCCCTCGGGGCAGAATGATAGTCACAGCAGCCAATTAGCGAGACCCTGAAGGAAGAGGTGCTCCCTCTTTGTCGGCAGAGAAACAACACCCTCGGTTGGAAGGTGGTTTTAATTGCACCCATTTCTTTCTTTTCCTTTCTTTCCTCCCCATCAATGCCCTCTCCATCAAACTCCTCGCCTAATGCCACTGAGTTACTGGGGAACCAGAAAAGCACTAATAAGCTCCCACCCAGGTGGTTTGAATTATTGTACAGGCAGAACCCAAGTACTCTTGTGGGATTAGCTGGCTCTCCTTTCCAAGCCCCACATTTACAGCAGTGTTTCTCAAGGTGTGCACCTCGGACCACCTGCGTCCAGGTCACCCGGGAGCTTGTTAGAAAGGCAGATTCCTGGGCGACACCCCCGACTCACTGTCTCAGACTCTCTGATGGTGACCCTGGGAAGGCAGCATTTTGAATAAGCTCTCTTGGTAATTCTTGACTATGCTATTGTTTGAAACCCCCTGCCTTGCAACTTGCAAAGTGCTTTGACATACATTACCAGACTCAAACACCAAATTCTCCAGGGGTTTATTTTCTTATGTCCATTTTGGTGCTATTGTTTGTTGTTTTCCTCTCTAATCAGTCTAACACCTCAAAATCGGGAGGACCTCTGTTAAGAAGACTGAATAAACTAGAGTCAATTTCTGTGCTAAAGATGACAATAAAAATAAAATAAAATAACCTTTAAAATGCATTTAATACAGAAAGTCAGATGACTGCTAGCAGGTGACCTAGTGTGTAGGGACTTAGTCTTACCTGGCTCTTTGCATAATGCCTGGAGCAAGACTGAGTTCAAAGCCAGCTTTGTTACTTTGCCTTAGTTTTCTCATCTGTAAATTAGAGGTAATAAAGTACCTACCTCATAGGCTTGTTGTTAAGGTTTAATGATTTAATAAAAGTAAAGTGCTTAAACTGACACCTGCTCACCATAACAGCAGCTTGCCCACTAAGGTGGCTAAAATGGCATGTTGAAAAGCCATAATTCAATAAATCCATGAGTCACCAAGTTATAGCTTATAAAGCTTAAGTATTATTGCCATTCTTCATTGTCTTCAGTAAAGATGTGAGAACAAATATTAATAAAACTAGATATTAAGAAATGTCATAGTATCTCTTTCATCAGGATTTTTCAAGTTGAACATTACTGACATTTGAGCCTGATAATTCTATGTTGTGGGGCAGCTGCAGATTGTTTTTCAAACCAGCATTTCTGGCCTCTCTCAGTAGCATCCCCTATTTGACATTACCAAAAATAGCTCTGAACATTACCAAATACCTCCTGGTGGGTTATGCAAAATCACCCCTTGCTGAGAATTGCCTTCTATCTGTCAGTGTAAAGTTTCAGAAGTGTCCACAAATATTATTTTCTCTCATTTTCTTATACTTCCCTGAGGTAGGGAGCAAAAATATTCTATCATTACTCCTACTTTACAAAGTAGATGATATTGAGATTCAGTGGCTTACCCAAGGTCACCTGGTTAATTCTCAGGATGGTTCTGCTCCAAGTTTCGTTCTTCCTTGACTGATACACTCCACATCTATGTCCATGGACTCCTGAAATGTCAATGTACGCAAACTAAAGTTTTGTGAAGTGTGATGGTCTTTTGCAGCTTACTTTGTCAAAAGAATAAGTAGTATAACTTTAAAGACTTGCCCTTCAGAGGTAGCCTTCTTTTTAGAAACTGTTTAATAATAATAAGAGAGCCTCTTCCAGTGAACATGCGCTAATCATCTACCATGTAGTTGTCATTGCACTGCCTATTGGGAAGTATAAGCCAATGATGATGGAGGATCCTCCCCTACAGAGCTGACAATCTAGCTGAGGATCACTCACACACATACATACACGATGATAATAGAGGTGGTGGTGGGAGGGGGTGGATTGGGGATTGAGAGCAATAAATGCAATGATAGGAGATACAGGCACAATGGAGAAATTAAATCAATTCTCCTGGACAGGGAAGGAGAGGTTTACCATAGGAAATAATGTTTAGGCTTAGTCTTATAGGATAAGTAGAAGTTAGAAATATTAAGTACTTCCTATGTGTCAGACACTGCTATGAGTATTTTACACATGCTGAATTCCTTTAATCCTCCCAATAACCTTGTGAAATAGATACTATCACCCTTGCTCTAGAGAAGAGAAATCTGAGGCACAGAGAAGTGAAGCAATTTGCCTAAGGTCATACCACTAACAAAGAACCAGGGCCATAATGTGTGGCAGTTTTGCTTCAGACTCTGCCCATAACTCCCACTTTCAGGCAAGGTAAACCAGGTGGGTGGAGTATGCAGGTGTGACATAGCTTCGAGCTAGGGATACTGCAAGAGTCTACAGGTGATGGAATATTCTATGTGGGAAGAGAAGTGGCAGGATATAAGGCTGGGTAGGCAAGGAGGGACCCCATCAGGAAGGAAATCTGAAATCTGATGTGCCCCTGGAGTTGAACTTTATTCTGTGTGCAATAGAAAACCACTAGAAGGAAAATGGCCTGATCACATTGTTTTAAACAACCAGTCTGGCCTAGATCAAAAAGGGGGAAAGACCAGAAAAAGGAGACTCTCTGATTTTGTATCAAATTAAAACCACCAATATTCACTGCCAAATTTTTTTTTTTTTTTTGCCTCAAAGATACTAAGAAAAAGCAAATATTAAATAGCAGAAAAGATACAGCTGCTCTGGTCTACATGCAAAATCCTTTAATACTATCTTCTGGATGATATACATGTGTGTTTACTCAAGTCCCAGATTTAATTGGATTTGAATAAGAATCTGAGCACAATCGCCCAGAAGGCCTGACATAAATAGGAGAATATGGAGAGGTCAGAGAAGATACATCCTGTCTGCTCATGTCCAAAGTAGGATCAAGCCTGCCCCACCTGCACCTTCTTCCCTCTTCCAGTAAAGAGCTGCTCTTATATCACTAAGCAACGCATACGCATTTGGAGAGTCTACATGTAACCCCTCCCATTCGTACCCTCCCCCCAAAAAGCCAGCCCAGTGATCCAGTTTGGATTTATTTCTCTCATTATCTATATCAAGCATGATAAAAAATGTTTTGTTCTATTTTGGGCTCTCACAAAGGGGGCCTGTTTCATGATCAACATAACCGTAAAGCTAAAATATGGTTGGGACATTTGCCATCATTTTGCAGGTTTGGGTTGGCACGCATACTCGCAGAGCTTGACTCTTTGCCTTCTAATTACAGTTGCCTGCTTGCTTTTCAAGGAAGCTCTTGGTAGGTGAAAAGTGAGCCAGATATTGCAGCGATCTCATGATCTGAGCATAAAGCCTTCATATGCTTATGGTTAACTAGGCCTCTTTGAATCATGAAAGTAAATTATGCTTTTTGAAAAAACATAAAAATATAATTCTTAATTAAAATATTGGCCTCTGATTCTGCTCTATAAAATGAGACCAACCATTGTCAAAAGAATGAAATTGAACTGTATGTGGCAACAGTGACTTTCAGGGACCACCCTGGAAATGTAGAATTAAGGAAAATGGAATTGTCCTTTGAGATCTAAACTATAAACTATATTGCTCTTCAGGTGAGGGACATACAAAATCACCCTAAGAAACAGTGTCTTATGAGTGAGCAAGAATGGACTCTCAAATCATTGATACTATTCATGTATCTAAAGACATAACGATTTAATTATTCTGTTGATAGTGGAGCATGAACATGGCAGAGTCACTAGGGCATACATTGGCTATGCCCCTTAGGAACTGTCCATCAGAGAGTGTGTCTTTTTAGGCTCCTCCAAATAGTTACTTATAGAGGAGGATGCACCCAGTTATCATAACCTGATGCCCCTAAACATTTGAATCATGCAATTAACTCCTCTTTGCTCTGATTTCATCCTTACCCAGCAACTTTCTGATTATAATTTGGCTTTCTTGTAATTTGCCCATGTGAGGAATACAAGTACTTGGCTGTCTTAGTCATTACTGCTTCTCAGTGAAAATTAACAATTGAGAGAGACTTGAGCTTTTGGAGCTTCATCATCATGAATTAGCCTCCACTAATTGTGAGGGTCTGAGAAGATGGGGTGTCTGGATGTATCAGGCTGTTGGTAAGAGGAGAAGTCATTTGAGTAGTGGCTCTTTATACCATCACCACTTTTCTATGGCAACACTTTGACTGCCACACAGGCTTTCTTGTGATCATTAAGATGGATTTCCCACCCTCTATGCTTCCATTCCTTTCCCATTATCTGCCCATTTAACCAGTCAGCAAATTCTAGGAACTCTCTTCTATTGTCGCTCTTCAACTTCGTTTATAGGATTTGTGTCTTCACTTCTCTTTCCAGATTAGCAGTTCCCCAAAACGGGGTGGGAACTGGCTATATCAGAATGACCAGCCTGTGAAGATTAAACATAGGAATTCCAGGGACCCACTCCAAATCTCCTTTATCTGAATGTGCTGGGGTGGTGCCCAGGAAGCTGTCTAATAAGCTCCCTGGGTAATTCTGACAAGCAGTCACATTCCAGAATTAGTATCTGGATGAGTGTTTTCAAACTTAGAGACAAAATAGAATCACTATTAGAAAATGTCAATGCCCAGGCTTTACCCTAGATTAATTAAATCCTAATCTTTTTGTGGAGGTAACATGTGGACATAGATGTTTTCGAAACACTCTCTAGGTGAGTGTAATGTATCATGAGGGTTCTGAACCTTTGACTCAGAACTGTGATTGTCACAGTGTGGTACCAAAACCAGCAGCAACAGCACAGAAATATACATTTTCACCTCCCACATAGACCCTCTAGAGCAGAAACCCTGATGATGGGGCCCAGCAATCTGGCTTAACAACCTTGCAGGTGATTCTGATGCTTCATTGGCTTAGACTCTTTCCCAGAGCCTCCTTCCTGGTTTTCTGTGGCTAGTCTCTCTTTTCCTGGATCCATCCTCTGCAATAAGAATATTTTCTCCTTGTCAACCCTTGCTCAAAAGCCTTGAGTGGCTCCCTACCCCACAGACATCCTTAGCCTGGCATTTGTGGTCTTTTCCAGTCTTCCCCCACTCTAGGCTCAAGTTTCACTAGGAGAATAGGAGAAACCAGGGGGCTTGTCCCACAGACAGTGGGTTTCCTATTTTGCTTGTACTGCTCCTTTGGTAAAAATCCTGGAGAACAGGGACCATATTCCCAAGTACCCTAATCCCTAATAGGGCATTGTCCACAGATTTGGAAGTCCATGAACATTTGCAGAGCTAGTGAGTGAAATCTTTAATGCTCCTGTAATTAATTTATCATAGCTTCTCCCTTCAACCTGGAGAAAAACTCACCTGAACACTTTTTGTTTGTTTTTAAGCACTAAAACCCATCAGGACGTGTGCAGTATTCTGTTCCCACACTGAAACATTCAAATTCGTTTGGCATCAAAAGCCCCTTGGGGATGGGTGTCTGGAAGGAGGCAGGAAGGGGCTCTCGGGGCACGGATAATGTTTACTTTCTGGGTGTGGGTTCTGGTTACACGTGTTCCCCCTGTGTGAATTTATTGGACTAAACATTGATAATTTGTGCCTTTTTCTGCCTGTGTGTTTTACTTCAATAAAAAGTTACAAAAAGTCTTTGCAAGCAGCTGTTCTCCAGCTTTTCAAATTCTGATTCAACCAGAATTTATCAAGCATTGGTGATGTGCCAGGGACAGGCTGGTTGCTTTCACATTTTGTTATTTCATTTTTATGTTCATTACTCTGTGATGTAGGAGCTGTCATTATTGCTTTTTACCCAAGAGAAAACTGAGGCTCAGAGAAATTAAGTCACTTCCCATGTTCACACAGGTGGCCAGCATCAGAGCAGGAACTAGAGTCCAGTGACCATGTCACCAAGTGCAATGGCCTTCTTACTGTTCCACTACATCTAAGAGAAATCGTTAACTGGCATCTATTTTAAAAAATAACAATCATTTTTTGTTTTTCATTGTAAGTCATCAAAGAGAAAGGATTGAGTTGCTTTCTTAGTTTTCATACCAAATATTTTGCTTTTCTATTGTCTCTTTGCTAAAAAGAAAACTGGTGAATAGTACAAGACAGGTTCAAAATATTGAGCAACTGAGTGGTTGTTTAAAAGTATGGCAGAGTCCTGGAGGTCCCCTCAGTGCCAAGAGTTGTCGCATCTCCTCTCCTAGGCTTAAGGGGGAGAGGCCAGGAGAGCCTGGGTGGTAAGAAAGGCATTTGGGGGTTTGGGGCAGTGGCTCTTCAGTGATGGCTACAAAAGTATTTCAAAGCCTAACAGCTGATATCGGGAGCTCCTATGCATGGTAGAATATCAGCTCTGGGGTGAGTTGAACCTAGAATAAAATGTAGTCCTTCCTTGCATGCATACCTTTGATGAAGAGAAAGGGAAAACTCTTCTTAAGAGTCTCTGCTTTACAAAGGGTGGCCTTTCTAGCAGGCTAGGAAGCAATAATCTTGGGCAGAATCTATGAGCATGTACTTCAAGGGAAGGACAACAGGAATAGGAATTTATGCTGAGCTGAGTGGCCAACTGTACATATTTAACAAGCTGCAGGAAGAGTCATGAATATTTATGAAAGGAGAAACACGTGCGTGCACATTTGAACTTCATGTCCCTTCATAGGTCACATGTACAAAAAATGCCATTAGCATGATCCAAGGGTGGAGTTTTAAGCTCTCTGATGTCGAAACGTCAAGCAGAGAACATGAAAACCCTTACTGCACATACTCTGTAGTCTGGTTAGAACCACTCCATGGTTGGTAGCCCCTTATCAGGAAAGAATGCTGGTCAGTTGTGCCAACACTGCAAAAAGGAAGGAGCAGAATTAGGCGGTTGATTGAAATCAGTGGTGGGGCAACTCTGTCCAAGGAATGGTTCTGTTTGACACTTAGGGAAGAAAGCCTAATGGTGGTCAGCGACAGAGGGGGTATAACAAGGCGTGTCTGACCTCCCATGCCATGATGGTCAGGAACTCAGTGTTAAGGTCTCTCTGGGGTCCCTTTGGCCAAAACGAGGGGGTCTGTTCAGTCAGTTTAGGGGCTTAGGATTTTATTTGTGTTCACAAACAGTTGCACAATTAGCTGTCAGAGAGGCAGGTTTTACCTTCCAATAAGGTAAATATGAAAAAGAGTCCTTCTACCTGTGAATTAAGGCAGGAAACAAAAGGGAAAAAAGAGAAATGGTGTGAAGAAGAAAGCATCAAGCAACACCCATGAAAAATCTCTGTCTCCCACAGCATATTAATGAATTTTATACATTTGGTGCAGCTGTTCATATAGTTTTAATACCAAAATAAATGTTGAATATGAAACAAGATAAAATTATTTAAGACTAAGTGGTGAAAGAGGACTCAGGCCTATGAGCTCAATCCAGCTTTGTTCCCAGTTGTAGGTGGATTTACAGGGAAATCAGGAACAGTGTATAAAATCTCTGCTGTTTCAAAACTCCCTGGCAGTACAGAATTGCCCTGGTCCCTGATGAAACGCACATGTAACTATAAAAGAGTAGTCACCCCTCCTCCCATAGATATGGAAGTATAAAATTGAGAATAGGAAATATGTAACAAGGAATGGCCTGAAAAACAAAAGGCAAAAATATTTTCTGTCTCTTTGAAAGTTCCCCCGCTCTTTTGGAGAACTGAAACCTGCATCCCTGCCTCAAGCCAGTGGTTGGCAGGAACAGGGAGAAGGTCTTTTGTTCTTGCATTCCAGACCTGCACCAGCATCCCATGCCCAGGGCTTTGCCTTTTGCAGAGATAGGACCATTAGAACAGTTAACCAAAATAGCCTAGAACTGCGGGGCCCTCCCTTCAAAAGCTCTGTATTTCTGCTCCTGTTCAGGAGATTTGAATTTTGAGATGAGAGGGTCTACCGTTTTTCCTCCTTTGCTGGCAAAGTAATACAATTCTCTTTCCTTCTCCATAAACTATTTGTTCTCGTTCTTCTGATGTGGCCTTGGGAACAAGTGCTGAGCTTTCGGTAACATAACTACTGATTTTCTTATGTCCCCTAGCCACCAATTAGAAATTAGGACAAAAATAGCAAGAGAGTAATTAAAGAAATGGCTTCACAGATAAAGTAGACCACGTGATTGCTTACTCAACACTGATTCTCCCTTTTCTTTTTCTAAGAAAACCCTAAATTTTATTCAAGCATGTACCTGACCCTTACGTTGGAGGAAGTTATGATTAGTTAGCTAGCACTATCCAATAGCAATATAGGGAGCCATACATATAATTTAAAGTTTTCTAGTAGTCACATTTTTAAAAAGTAAAAAGAAATGGTAGCATTAGTTTTAATAATGCATTTTATTTAATCTAATATATCTAAAATGTTATCTTGTCAACAAATAATCAATATAGAGATTATTGATGAGCTTTATTATATTCTTTTTTCATATTATGTCTTTAAAATCTGGTGTACCTTTTTCACTTACAGCACATGCCATTTGGGACTAGCCACATTTAAAATGCTCAATAGCTATGTGTGGCTAGTGGTCACCATATCGAACACTGAAAGTCTAAGCCAATTCATATTCCCTTAGCAACTATCGTTGATATGGGGCCTATGATAGCCCAGCCAGGCTTACAGCACAGACCTTGTCTATTGGCAAAGTTTCTTTCTTTCCCTCTCCTGACGGACAGGAACAAGCAAAAATGAAGTTCTGATTAACCTGTCAGCCTTGTTGAGATTTAGGGGGGAGCCAGCTGTTGAATGAAGCTGGCATTGAAATTAGTGGAGAAAGAGAAAGACCTAGGCCTTTGGTGACATTATTGGGCTGCTGATCAAACTTGGAGTTTGTCCTGACTTTCTCTTTAGTGAGACAATAAGTGTCCTAATTGTTTAAGCCAGCTCGTGTTACTTGTACCCCAAAGACTGCTAAGGACATACAAAGTGCAAGCTGATACGTGATCATTCATTGGCCCTGTTTAGTATACTCCACAAGGTTATGAAGTAGTAGAGCATGAACTAATGTGCATGGAATTGGAGGGAGAAAAAATTAAACCATATGGAAAGCACTTGAATTCACTGCATTAAACATAATTTTAAAAATGTACAACATAATAGCCATATGTTTAAGTAAGAATCATCTGCAAAGCACGCATGTTCACTTTCTGTTCCAGAGTCAGGCAGCTGAATTCTGAGAGTGAGCAAAGCCTAGGGAAAAAAACTCACCCTCTGCCAGATTTACAAGAATAGTTATCTTGATAAAGTCTATATGAACTACAAAGTTTTGAAGATGAAGGGAAAGCTATTCAATAAAACTAAAGCCAGTAATTTTCAGAGATATTTTAGAAGTGTGGTTCTATTTTAAGATTCTCAGTGCTAATTAGAACACATATTTCAATTAGAATCAGAATGAAGTTTAGGAAGTAAATTATTAAATGACCTAGCACATTTTGATGTTCTCAAATGCCCAAACTCCTAGCTTTGGAGAATAATGAGTCTTTAGTGATAATTTATTCTTCTTTTATTCCCACAGTTGCTAGGTAGCTGGGGGCCCTAGATACTTGCTGGGCTCCAGGGACCCAATGTGGGCACTGTCAGAGGAGGATACCAATTAGCAGGTTTGGTTTCACAAAGAAGTAAAGATTACCCTGAGGTGAAAAACTCTGCCTCAGAGAGAACACCCTTGAACTTTAACTGTCTTTGTTGTTAATCATTACAAGTCAGCAAAGGATTTGGCCTCTCTCTCACCATTTCATTATCCCCATTCTTCAGTTAAAAAATACACATTTTCTCTTATTATGACAATAAAGACAGTAAGCTTACCACATACATAAAAGAGAGTGACCACTTTCTACTAGTCTTAATGGCCCTATCTCTGCTTCTGAAAATTGCCTTAGGTCATTCAAGACCTCTAGAGATAAACATCTGAGGATTTTGCATAAGGCCCTTAATGGTGTTTTCAAGACAGCATAATTACCTGGGGTTACACAAGGGAAAAGCAGCAGCCTCCAGGTTGCTGAATAATGTATGGTTGCATGTTTGACTCATATATAGATAGACAGAAGACTAAAAATTCAGCCATCGTCTGAATCACAATTTTATTCTTTTATCCATTCAACAAAATTTTAAGCATTTATTATGTGCCAGACATTGTACTAGACACTTAGGATTCTACATGAGTAAGACAGTCGAGTTCTACCCTTTGAGATGTTTGCGGTCTAGAGGGGCAGGTGGGAAGGGGCAGGGAGAATGGAGAGTAGACAGGTCATTAATTCCCAGAAAGTGCTAGGGAGGGGACCTTTGGGCAGCTGAGGAGGTGTCTATTGTCCTAAAGAGTTTTTCATTTTTCTCAGCAGCAGGAATCTGTACATTCTATACTTTTAAAAAAAAAAATCTCCTGGATGGGCACAGTGGCTCACGCCTAGCACTCTGGGAGGCCGAGGCTGGAGGATCGTCTGAACTCAGGACTTCGAGACCAGCCAGAGCAAGAGTGAGATCCCATCTCTACTAAAAAAAATAGAAAGAAATTAGCTGGACAACTAAAAAGATATATATATATATATATATATATATATATATATATACTAAAAATTAGCTGGGCATGGTGGCGTATGCCTGTAGTCCCAGCTACCCGAGAGCCTGAGGCAGGAGGATCACCTGAGCCCAGGAGTTTGAGGTTGCTGTGAGCTAGACTGACACCACAGCACTCTGGCCAGGGCAACAGAGTGAGACTCTCTCCCAAAAAAAAAAAAAAAAAATCTCCTAATATTTAACCACCTTTCTGGCTACATAGTGAATTCAGTAACTTCATACTGACTAAGAAGATGGAAAGGAAATTTTTCCTTTTCTTAGAATTAAATATTCATTTTTGGGTTGCCAAAGTCAATATTTAGTCTTAAAAGCATTCATATAGCAGTATAGCCTAGTCTTATAGAAGCTCAGACTACAGAGCCAGACTGCCTGATTTTGAAACCCCAGCTCTGCTCTTATCCAATGTCTGACACTGACAAGTTGCTAACCCTTTGTTCCTCAATTCCTTCACAAGTAAAATGAAAACTTCATAGGATATATATGGATGTATATATAAATATATGTATATATACAGCTTCTGAGGATTAAATAAATTAATATATTGAATAGTACCTGGCAGATAGTTTAGTATTATATCTTAATGTGGTGGAATTACATGTTACTTGTTGATTAGGTTTGAAGTCAGTAAGTAAAGTGAAATTTAAACACAATCAGATTGTTCCTGAAAATCCTTAGGAAGTTACCTTTTTTTGAGACCCACAGCACATCTCTCAATATGTCTAACAGTGTCCAGTTTTCTTCCAGTATTAGAACAAATTGTCATTTCTCTGACTGAACATGGAGTAGCAGGTTTGCACATAGGTTCCATGCCACACCAAAAGACCATGTTTTCATACATTAGCCTCATGCCGTGAGACACCAGGAACTGAGATTGATCTAATAGACTTCTTTTCCATCTCATGGTCATTTAGGGAAATAGCAGGCAAGAACTGTGATCCAATTTACATGATTTGTTTCCTCCTCTTTTACTAACTCCTCCTCCTGTCTTTCTTTGCCAAGACAGGATAATTGAATTCACAAAAATTAAATATGAAATGATTACTTTTTACTAGCATTGTACTTCCTTGAATGTTACCAGAGTTGGACTACTCTTACTGCCTTCAAAGCTAAGACCTTGATCCCAAACCACCACCATATCCAGCCCAGATCATGGCACCAGCCCCATAACTTGATCCCTCAGCTACTACTCTTCTACTTTTGCCCTCTCTTCCCTACAAGAGGAAACACAATATCCAGAGTGGTCTTATAAGTTCCCTCTTGTTCAATACCCTACAATGAGTCCCCAATTCATCCACAGTAAAAGCCAAAAGTCTTTTTTCTTAATTGTTGAGGTTTATCTTATAGTCCAGGATACGGTTTATCTTGAATATCCATGGTGCTCGAAAAAATGTGTATTCTGCTGTTATTGGGTGGAGTGTTTATAACAGAGCATACCATGTATCTTGATTTAGTTGTTCTCATCTTCTATATCCTTACTTGTTCCAAGCTCTTAATCCCCCCAATCCTGTTCTACTCTCCTCCATCATACTTACCACCTTCTAAGGTAATATATTTTTAATTATTACACTTTGCGTTTATTGTCTGTCTTCCTTTGCTAGAATGTAAACTCCACAAGGCAGGCATTATTGGTCATTGTGTTTCCTGATGCACCCCAAATTTCTAGAACAGTGCCTGGCACATACCAAGTACACAATAAATATTTGTTGAATGATTAAATGCTTGAACAGTGCCCACCCTGAGCAAGGGTAGAATAAGTCAGATAAGTTTATTTTTATACCTTTTTCTCCCTTGATTGGTCAACGTCACCTGCAAATATGTCTTTAGCTCTTATACCTCACTGATATATTTTAGTCAACATTTTTTATTCTCCTGAGGATATACTTTTTTAGCCTAAATATCTAATTTGAAAGTGGATCCATATTTTAGGGACCCTCATCAAGAGAGAGAATACAAAAATGTGCTTGGAGAGAGGAGCCATGTTCGTTGAGCTGACTTTTCAGCGTCATTCATTCTGGCTGTTGTGGTCAGATACAAGATATCACTCTGCTTTCTTTCCCTCGTGGAAAGAATTTCAGACAACAGAAAGCAGGAGGAAACACTGATAGTTTCCTAGCATAAAGTATGATGTTAGTCATAAATAACATTAAACTAAAAGCAAAGAGAAAAACCAGAAAAAAAGTAGTTTGATTCTGTCAACATAATGTGAATGAAAGTGATTTATCCAAACCAATTAAGGTTAATTACAATGAAACACATTATAGATTGTGCATGTCATTAGTTTGACAGATTAACTGGCTGCCACAGAAGCTAGCACTTGACTTTTCCCTTTTGCAGCCATCGCCAAAGCAGCAAATGCCAAAATGTAGTTCAATATTTTTGTGACTTCTGACCAAAGCACGAACTGTAAAAGGCATTTCAAGGCACCTCCCCATATTCACAGCAAGATTATGTCTTATCCTTTTGCCAGAGCTAAAGCAGAAGTACACTATTCAATCCGTGCCCATCTGAAGGGATGATGAAATTCAGGTTGTGTGAGGACAATGTCAAGGTCAGAAAATTAGCAAGTTCACAGAAAGAAATATGTCCTCTACATTGGGTGGGTGCAATGGAAAAAGCTAATGGCACAACTGTCCCTGTGGGTATTCACCCTAGCAAGGTGGTTATCACTAGGCTAACACTGGATAGAAACTTCAAAAAGTTCCTGGAAGGGAAAGTCAAATCTCACCCAGTAGGACAGGAAAAGGACCAATTCAAGGAAGAAATGATTGAGAACATGCAGGAATAAAGTGATCTTATGTATTAACACAACTTTCATTAAAAACTGCTAAAATGCAAAAGAAAATAAACGAAACTAGCATTTGCTTCTATACTGAGTCAAGGAGTTTCTTCAGCATAGAGTTGACATACAACCTAAACCTTTCCAATTTTTGTTTTGTTGTTGTTAAAATCTAAGCAAGGCTGGAAGAGAGGGAAAGGAAGAAAGAATCAAGAGCATCAAAGCAAATGGCGATCTGAGGAAAAGGAGAGGTTGTTGGCATTTACGTAGTATCTACAGCCTCAGTTGAGTTTCTATTCATCTTCCTCCAACAGCCCTTGCTCTATCCAAATGGTCATGTGGAGCTTTGTTTAATCACTTGTTTAATGTAAGTCTTCCTCCCTGGACTGGAAGCTTCATAAGAGCAAGGGCCCCGTCCAACTCCCTCCTGCTCTCTCCCCAGCACTGGCAATGTGTCTGGCACACAAAAGGACTCAATAAATAATTAATGTGTGGATTCATTTTATGAATGAATAAATGAATTAAAGAAAACTTGGCTCTCTTTAGAATCCCTCACTTGGCACAGCATCTCCCTTACTCTTTTTGCTTTCTTTATTTCACTTATTACTACACCAAGAATTTCTTCTTTTTATGCCGAAGGCTGGAAGACTTTAATCCCTTTATGGGAAATTGCCTAATAGCAACTGCCTTAATCAAAACCAATTAGGCCATAAAGATATCTAGTCTGTATCCTGTCCTATTTCACTTTCATTCTCTTTGTAATATGCTAATGATCAACATAAAACAGGAGAAATGAAAAATACTACAATATGCTCGCTTTACCTAATGTGAACATACTTTTGGCCAAGTAACTGTAAAACATTTGATATTTTCACAGGGAAATCAGTGACTTGCAGTCTCTGAAGCTGATGCTTTTGTTTATTTGACACATTTTTCATAGTCATGTTACCAGTAATTTTAGAGGTCCCAGGGAAGGAAGCATTTCTCTTCCCTGAGATCAGTAATTGTCATCCAAAGGTCTGAGAGCAGTTCCACTTTGCTTCTTGATTGTTTGGCTATGGAGGAAGTTTTATGAAATGTCCTTTATAGTTTCAGAATGAATATTTAACACTAGAAAACCTGTTGGTAATTGTGTCCATACTTAAGCTATCATTTCTTTGAAAGGGACTATTCTATTGCATATGATCCTTAAATGTAATGTCTTTAAAACCTGAGTTAAAAGGACCTTTCACTAAATTGCAGGGACATTGGAATGCTGTGAATTCATGGCTCATTCTATTCCCAGTAACTCTGGCCCTGGACAAGTTTCCCCTTTCACACATCCTGTCCTTTGTTGTCTTCGCTATTCTCAGTGTCCTTCTGATGTCCGGCTTTGTGTTTTCTGCCATGGACATTTCTTGAGATCACTCAAGCAGATGTTCCATCTCTGAGAGGAAGCCACTGAGAATTAGTCATCCATAAATGTGATTGTGGATAGTAATAAGCTACTCTCAGTTGAGATATTGCATCTTAGCAGGAGCCTTTTGAAATATTACCACTTTGTGCATATGATTTTGTTAGGTAGATAGTGAGGGATTCTGGGTCTCCTAGGTACGGAAGTGGGTGCTGTTGCCCCCATCTTGGTCCTGCCCAACTCTAATTCTCCATACCTGGGGGAGGAGGGAATACCCTAAAAATCTGCCAATCAGAACTCGGCGTGCCAGCTGCAAAAGAATGCAGAGGACTTTCTAGCCCACAGGCCAAGAGGCATGGATACCATAAAGTCTGGAAAGTGACGTAGAACCTACATGTGCAGTAAGGCTAAAGTCATGCGACTCCCAACTGTCCAATCAAAGTGGTTCCATGGTGACCTCTGAACCATGCATTATAAAATAAGATGCAGACAATAGCCAATCTCTCTCTCTCTCTTTGCCCTTCCTTTTGCTTACCCTGCCACGACAGGGGGTCAGGTTGTCGTCTGTGGCATGTGTATGTACCACGCTCTGTAAACTTATATCTTGCTCTTGCCCTATAAGCCTATCTTTCTCTCCTCAATAAACCTCATTTTCGTGCTTGCCTAACTTTGGCATGTCTGGTCATTCTTCGGCCACGAGCACACCGGTTTCAGGCTGAAACCTAACAATTTCGCTGAATATTCACAACAACTCGGTGAAGGAGAAAACATGGCTAGAAATGTTTTCCTGGTTTTATAGATGACCACATTATAATTCTGAAGGGCTAAATGATTTGCTGATGGTGACACAAAAAGTGGCAAAGGCTGAACTGAAACTAGGCTGAGTCAAGGTACTCTTGCATCTTTCCATCACCTTGTTGCTGGCATTGGAATGATCAGATGACAAAATTTTAAGTAGTCGGCCAATAGGAAGGACTGTGACTGCACCTCAATTGTTCAATGTGCTTCCTTAAAGGCCCATTCCTGATCCTTGACATTCTCTTCTCTTTCTTTCTCGACTCCCTACTACTCTTCTCCTCCTCCCTTTCGCACAGGGTCTTCTACTTTCCTGAGCACATTATTTTCTCTCTGTGCCCCTTGGCGCCTCCAGGGGTTTGGACCCTCTTCTTTGTTCGCTTTATACTCTCTATTTGCCTCTTAGGTGCTTTCCTGGTTTTAACCACCATCTTTAGGTTGATGACTTAACAAACCCAAATCTGGAACCTAGTACGTCTCTGCTGAGCGTGGTGCTGGTACACACTATTGCCTAGTGAGCAACTGTTCTGGATATCCAACAGTCACTCTTACACGACATGGCCAACTCATCAGCCATCGTATAGACTGAACATTTGTGTGCCTCTCACATCCGTATGTTGAAGCTCTAACCCCCAGTGTGATAGTAATCGGAAGTGAGGCCTTTGGGAAATAGATTTAGATGAGAACATGAGGGTAGAGCCTGCATGATGGTGTTAAGGCCCTTACAAGAAGAGTATACCTCACCGGAGTGTCCTTTTTGCCATGTGAGGATACAGCAGAAGGCATCTGTTTACAAGCCAGGAAGCCGGACCCTCATCAAGAACAAAATTTTCCAGCACCTTGATCTTGGACAGCCCAGCCTCTAGAACTGTGTGAAATAAATATCTGTCGTTTAACTCAAAATATCAATATATGGCAGCCTGAGCAGACTAAGACGAGATGCATTCCCTACCTGCTACTCTCACCTGCCTGCAATATGAAATTCAAACTTTGCTATTTGGTTATTTTCCAAACTTATTTCCTACTGTTCTACTGCAACCCAGCACCTTTGCCAATCATGCTGAAGTATGTGCTGTTCTCTGAGAGTGCCTTGCTGTCATGTGACTCTGCCTTGCCATAAGCACTTTAATCCCTCCCATAATGCCTCTTCCCTTGTCTGCCTGACAAATCTATTTATCTTTGAGATTCCTCCTCTAGAATCATCTCCTCTGGGAGATTGTCTTCTCCAGGGAATCTTCAGCTGTAGTGCTTCCTGAATCATTCTATTAGAACAGAACTTCTCAAAGTATCTGTTGTGAAGTACAAATATTTTTAAAACTCCAATTGATATGAACTAATAATTTTATAAAATACAATAAATAAATTCCTAGAAAGATGAAAAAAGATATAAAATACAATCCTAATTTTTGATCATTAGATTCAACAGATATAAATTTTTCTATCTGTGTATTATAAAAGATTTAAACACTTTTTTCCTTTTTTAAAAACTGATATATCATAGTTGTACATATTTTGGGGGTATATGTGATATTTTGTTACATATATATAATTTGTAATGATCAAATCAGGGTCATTGGATCTCCATCACCTCGAACATTTACTTTTCCTTGTGTTGGGAACATTACAATTTTTTTCTACTATTTTGAAGTATACAATAAATTATTGTTAGCTATAATTTTCCTACTGCACTATCAGATACTAGAACTTATTCCTTCTATCTAACTGTATTTCTGTACCTATTAATCACCTTCTCTCCAGCCCCTACCCTTTCTTCCCAGCCTCTGGTAAGCATTATTGTACTCTCTACCTCCACGAGACCCAATTTTTTAGCTTATACATATGAGCAAGAATGTGTGACATTTGTTTTTCTGTGCCTGACTTATTTTAACATAATGACCTCCAGTTCTATCCATGTTGCTGTGAATGACAAGATTTTAGTCTTTTTATGGCTGAATAATATTCCACCATGTATAGACACCATGTTTTCTTTTTCCATTCATCTATTGTTGGACACTTAACAAAAAACAAATTCCATATCTTGACTAAGTTAAGATATGGAATTCCATATAAGATAAAACAAATTCCATACCTTGTTAATAGTGCTGCAATAAACATAGGAGTGCAGACATTTCTTTAATGCACTGATTTCCTTTCTTTTGTATATATACTCAGCAGTGGGCTTGCTGACCTATATGGTAATTCTATTTTTAGGTTTTCGAGGAACCTCCATACTGTTTTCCATAGTGGCTATACTTCTCATTCCCACCAACAGAGTACAAGTGTCCCCCTTTCTCTGCATCCTTAATAGCATTTGTTATTTTTTGTCTTTTTGATAATAACCATTCTAAGTGAGGTGAGATATCTCATTGGTTTGGATTTATATTTCACTGATAACTAGTTTTGTTAAACTTTTTTAATATCCATTGAACATTTGTATGTCTTCTTTTGAAAAGTGTCTATTCAGATCCTTTGCCCATTTTTCATTGAATTATTTATGTTTTGCTATTATTATTTGAGTTTCTCACATTTTCTAGTTATTAGTTTCTTATCAGAGAGAAAATTTGTAAGTATTTTCTTCCATTCTATAGGTTGTCTCTTCATTTTGTTATTATTTCCTTTGCTGTGCAGAATCATTTTAACTTGATTTAATCTCATTTGTCTATATTTTGCTTCATATTTTGCCTCATCATATTTACCTCCTAATTTGCCTGTGATTTTGTGTTCTGACCCCAAAGAATCTTTCCCCAGACCAATTTCCTATAGCATTTCCCCAAAGTTTTTTCCAGTAGTTTCATAGTTTCAGGTTTTAAATTTAATTCTTTAATCATTTTGCAGTGATTTGTGTGAAAGGGAAGGTTCTGGTTTCAAGTTTATTCTGCATATGGATATCTAGTTATCCCAGCACCATTTATTCAAGAGATTGTCCTTTCCCCACTGTACATTCTTATCACCTTTGTCAAAAATGAGGTGGTTATGTGTGTGGCTTTATTTTGGGTTTGATTTCTCTATTCTGTTCCATTAGTCTATGTGTTTGTTTATATGACAGTACCATGCGGTTTTGGTTACTATAGATTTTAATACAATTTGAAATCACGTATTGTGATACCTCCAGCTTTTTCTTTTGCTCAGGATGCTTTAGCTATTCAGGGTCATTTGTGGTCCTGTATAAATTTTAAGATTGTTTTTTCTATGTCTGTGAAGAAAGGCATTGATATTTTGGTAAAGATTGCATTGAATCTACAGATTGCTTTGGGTAGTATAGGCATTTTAACAATATAAATTCTTTTAAACCATGAGCATGAAATATCTTTCCATTTTTTTGTGTCCTCTTCAATCTCTTTCATAAATATTTTATAGTTTTCATTATATAGATCTTTACTTTCTTTGATTTAATTTATTCCTAGGTTTTTTTTTTCCTGTACCTGTTATAAATGAGATTTTGTTACTCCTGCTATGCAACATTCTGCAACTGTATTCTTCCAAGTACTTTCTCAAGACCATGACAGAAGCAATCATAATCTATCTATAAGGTAAGAAATATGTGAGCTTAATATTTTCAGTTTTATTCTTTGTGTATGGTGTGTGCACACTATAGTCTTTTCTGACACTAAAGAAGAAATGAGAAGAACCCATCATGGGGAATGCAGGGTTCTTTTCATATGGTTGAGATATTTCCTCATCATATTTACCTCCTAATTTTTATGGATCTCCACGCTCTCTCACCCCATTGTGTGTGTGGTTTCTTTGCTACCCACACAACATCATCTCACCTTAAACACCAGATGTCCCTTCTTCACCCTTGCCATTATTCATTTCTCAAAGTACCGCAGTCACAAGGCTGTGCATTTGGCACACTTTTAGGGAAAACAAGTGATATTATATTGTAACACAACCCAGAAAGTGTCTTTAAATTGTATTAGATATTTATTATGTTTTTAAAAAGTCCCTCTCCATTCTTAATGGGTAATACTTTACACAGAATAGGATTTTTCACCTTTTTACTGGGATCCTGCTTTTTCCATAGGTTCTCCCCCTTCTCCCCCATCTCTTTAAGCTGTCCTTAGCTGTGTGTTCGTTGCCCATGAATCTCCTGTTTGTTTCTTGTACAAGCAGTTTGTTTCTCTCTGAGTTTTGTGGGCTCCTTCCAAACTGCTGAATATACAACTCAACAGATACAAATTAATATTGAAAAATACATTATGGAATCCTTTGAGCCTAAATGCCTAATCTCAATAAGATACTGGAGAAAAACATCAGTAGCTTGAAAGTCCTGCAATAGGAATCAGGGATGAGCTTAATGACTATTTTCTTTCATTTTTTAAAAAGTTGTCTTGGCTGGGCACAGTGGCTCAGGCCTGTAATGCTAGTACTCTGGGAGGCAGAGGTGGGAGGATTGCTTGAGGCCAGGAGTTTAAGACCAGCTTGGACAAGAGTGAGACCACATCTCTACACAAATAAAAAAATTATTTTTTTTATTTTTATTATTTATTTTTATTATTTATTAATTTTTATTTTTTATTTTTATATTTATTATTTATTATTATTATTATTATACCTAGGAGTAGTGGTGTATACCTCTAGTCCCAGCTATTTGGGAGGCTGAGGCAGGATGATCCCTTGTGCTCAGGAGTTGGAGGTTGCAATGAGCTATGATGATGCCACTGCATTGAAGCCTGGGTGACAGAGTGAGATCCTGTGTCAAAAAAAAGGTTATATTTTTTTCTTCTCCCCTTTTCTGTCCCTTCCTCCCCTATTTCCTCCATCTTATCCCTTCCACTTCCCCCTCCATTGGATAACACAAAGCTTCAGAGAAGCACAAGTGAGATCAGCTGTGCACCTGAGAAAATACGTATATGTCTGACAACGATAGAAAGCCTTTATTCATTGCACATTAGTTACTGGTCCCTTTTCTATTGATTATTTGGGAATGAAGCCCCCTTAAAGCTTATTGCAAGGTTAGGTTTAGTACTTGGCAAGGAAAACTGATTTTGATGTTGTGTTTAGAAATATTAACAGGTTTTATTTCTTATTTTAGTGTTATAATTAATGTTTGTTTTTAATAATCACACATACACATACCACAAACACACAATAAAGCAAGTTTATTTAGAAGATGGTGCCTCTTTATTGCTTTTTTCTGTGTACTTTTAAAAGAAAGCAAATATATTTCACCTCAAATATACTTCTTTGTCATATTTCAAGATAACTATTCAGAGGGGCTGGAGACATAAAAATAGCTAAAAAGATGCCTTTTGTCAGGGAGATTTGTATCTGTAGAGAAAATCCGCATTGGTGAGATAAACAGCCATGCTTTTTCTGAGGCCCTCTCCCTTGTCTGAATCTAGGAAAGATTAATTCAACAACGGACAATTATCTACTTTTTTTTGAAAGCTATGTTTTGGAGAGTTGCCTAGCAAGACTGCATAGCAAGACTGTCTTTGCCCATATCTGCCTTTCTGTCTCCCTCCCATAACCTATCTTGCCATGGTCCAAGCCCCTTTTCTTTCTGTAACCTCAAGATGGTTTAACAGTATCGATCCTCTTTTTTCGACCCTTTTTTTGAGACTTCCTATTTTGTATGACTCCCATTTATATGTGTGCACATTAATAAAATGTATATATCTTTTCCCTTATTAATCTGCCATTTGTCAGTTTATTTTCAACAAAGCTTCAGAGGATGAAGGAAGGGGGAAGCCTTTCCTTGGCCCCCTATACTTTTAAAAAATTAAAATATTATTCATATATCATAAAATTCATATTCTTAAAGTATAAAATTCTGTGGGCCTTTAGTATATTTATAACGTCATGTAACTATTACCACTATCTAATTCTAGAACATTTTTGTCATCCCCAAAAGAAACCTCATACCCATGAGTAGTTACGCTCCATTTTCACCCTTCCCCAGCCCCTGCCAAACAATGATCTCCTTTCTGTCTCCATGCATTTGCCTTTTCTGGACATTTCATATAAATGGAATTATACAATATGTGGCCTTTTATGTCTGGCTTCTTTCACTAAGCATAATGTTTCCATGGTCATCCATATTTTAGCATATATCAGTACTTCATTTCTTTTTATGGATGAATAATATTCTATTTATGGATATACTATGTTTTGACTATCCATTTATTAGTTGATAAACATTTGAGTTGTTTTCACTTTTTGGCTATTGTAAATAATTATGCCATGAACATTGATGTACAAGTTTAATGTGAACATTTGCTTTTAATTCTCTTTTTTTTCTTTCTTTTTTTTTATTTTGGCATATTATGGGGGTACAGATTTTAAGGTTTCAATAAATGCCCTTTCTCCCCTCCCCCCACAAGTCTGAGTTTCGAGCATGACCATCCCCCAGATGGTGCACATCTCACTCATTATGTATGTATATACCCGCCCCCCTCCCCCCTGCCCAATACCCTATTACTGTAGTACCTATGTGTCCACTTAGGTGCTGCTCAGTTAATACCAGTTTGCTGGTGAGTATATGTGGTGCTTGTTTTTGCATTCTTGGGATACTTCACTTAGTAGTATGGGTTCCAGCTCTAACCAGGAAAATATAAGATGTGCTATATCAC